>JAPKLW010000225.1:623310-664203 GCA_026898455.1 Plectranthus barbatus
TTTAAGGCAAGTCAGTCTCGAGCAGAGAATGTGTTGGAATTGATCCACTCTGACTTATGTGGACCAATGTCCACGCAAGCTCGTGGAGGTCATGAGTACTTCGCCACATTCATTGACGATTACTCAAGATTCGGATATGTCTATTTGCTTCACCATAAGTCTGAATGCTTTGAGAAATTCAAAGAGTTTAGGACTGAGGTAGAAAAGAAGCTTGGTTAGACTATCAAGACACTACGATCAGATCGTGGTGGTGAATACCTCAGTAACGAGTTCTTGCAGTACTTGTCAGATAACGGGATTACGTCCCAGTGGACTACACCAGGAACCCCTCAACAAAATGGTGTAGCGGAAAGAAGAAATAGAACTCTCTTGGAAATGGTCAGGTCGATGATGAGTTATGCAAGCTTGCCGATTTCGTTTTGGGGATATGCCTTGGAAACAGCGGCCTATTTGCTTAACCTGGTACCTTCTAAATCAATTCCTGAAACACCTCTAGAACTCTGGTATGGGCGAAAGCCAAGTTTGAACAGAGTGAGGGTTTGGGGTTGTCCAGCATATGTGCTGACAAAGGAACCTGATAAGTTAGAAAGTAGGTGTAAACTGATGCTGTTTGTAGGATATCCCAGGAAAACGAAAGGTGGTTACTTCTATTGTACTGAGAATCAGAAAGTCGTATTCAGTACCAACGCGATATTCTTGGAGGACGAATATGTAAGAACCACAGATCAAAGAGTGAAATTGTCCTCCACGAGCTTGAGGACAAAGAAGCAATTCCATCAGGAAAGCCAAGTGTAATGGTAAATCCACCTACATCAGGTGAGGCTATACCAACACTGCCACTAATGAAAGGTATGGGACCAACGCGTACTGTGCCAACTACCGGCACGGTTCAGATGCCTCGTCACAGTGGGAGGGTTATCCACCAACCCGAAAGGTACATGTTCGTGGGAGAGTCTTCTGACTTGATCCCGGAAAATGGACTGGATAATACCAATCCCTGGACATATGACGAGTCGGTATCTGATAAAGATGCAGACAAATGGCTGATCGCCATGAATTCTGAAATAGAATCCATTACAGCTATGGATATATACCAGAAAACTGATTTGCCAGATGGTTGTCGAGCCATTGGGTGCAAATGGGTATACAAAAGAAAGAAAGGAGCGAATGGTGAAATTACAGCTTTCAAAGCAGGGCTGGTGGCGAAGGGTTATAGTCAGAAAGAAGGTGTAGACTATGACGAGACCTTCTCACCGGTAGCCATGCTTAAGTCCATTCGTATACTCCTAGTCATAGCAGCACATAAGGACCTAGAAATCTGGCAGATAGATGTCAAAACCGCGTTTCTAAATGGGTACCTTGAAGAAGGTAGGGACATCTATATGCAACAGCCAGAAGGTTATGTGCAGAAGGGCGAAGAACATTTGGTCTGGAAGCTAAGGAAGTCGCTGTATGGACTTAAACAAGCTTCACGGTCATGGAATCTGCATTTTGATGAAGTGATTAAATCCTATGGATTTTCACAATGCTCAAATGAGAGTTGCGTGTACCGTCTATGTGTCAGCGGAAGCGTGGTGTTCCTTGCACTTTATGTAGATGATATTCTCCTATTTAGCGACAATGTGGAAGTATTGTCGGGCATAAAGGGGCGGTTATCCGAGCAGTTTCATATGAAGGACCTTGGGGAGGCAGGATACATCCTAGGGGTAAAAGTTTTGCGGGAGCGCAATAAGAGGATGCTGACCTTGTCTCAAGGATCATATGTGGATATTGTGATTGCCCGTTTCAGCATGCAAACTGCCAAGAAAGGTCTGTTGCCCTTCAAACATGGCATATATCTTTCCAAGGATCAGTGTCCGGTGACACAAAGGGAGAAAGATGAAATGAAGAACGTGCCGTATGCATCGGCCGTGGGGAGCCTCATGTATGCAATGCTATGTACGAGGCCAGATATCTACTTTGCTGTAGGCATGGTAGCGAGATACCAGTCTAACCCTGGACAGGCGCATTGGACCGCGGTAAAGCACATACTCAAATACTTGAAAAGGACTAGAGACTATTATCTCGTCTATCAGTGTGAGGAGTTGTGCCATGTGGGTTATACTGATTCGGATTTCCAGGCAGACTGAGACGAAAAGAAGTCCACCTCTGGCTATGTGTTTACATTGGGAGGTGGGGCCATATCATGGAGGAGTGCAAAGCAGAAGTGCATTGCGGACTCTACCATGGAAGCAGAATATGTGGCAGCTTCTGAAGCTTCGAAAGAATCAGTATGGTTTCGAAACTTCCTTCTGGAGTTGGACGTGATTCCTAAGCTGCCCAAGTCAATCACGATATACTGTGATAATTTGGGAGTTGTGGCTAATTCAAAGGAACCACGAACTCACAGAGCAACAAAACACATTAAAAGGAAATACCATATTATACGAGAAATCGTAGCAAGGGGTGATGTGCTAGTAGAGAAGATTGATACAAGAAATAATCTAGCGGATCCATTCATAAAGGCTCTGCCTCAGAAGGTCTACGAGATGCATCTACGTAACCTTGGGCTGAGGGCAAAGCTATCCACGTAGAATGTTTGATGTAATAGCTAGATTAGTTTAGACGCGTTATACTCTGGAAAGCACATGTATAATGCTTTGAGTATAAGTGGGAGATTGATGGATTTATATACTGAAAGCATTATGATTGGTATATTATGTACAAGGTCGATTGGTTAATATACAGGGAATCATAAATGTTGTATGTTCATCTCCTGTCTGAATTAACAAACGTGTGTCGCAAATGCAATTATCCTCTTATCTCATCGATAGGGAGATCATACGGTGTGTAGAAGATCAAGGAAGATCGTATGGATCGTTTGACCTAGTGAGATATAAATAGTTATCACAGCTCAGACAGTTCCAGGATAAACTGTCGGTGTAGGCTGCAGCATACGCAGTAATAAGCATCTTATCTTGGATGGCTTGGTATGCTGGTGTAGGGCACAAATTGATAAGGACCTAAGTCTAGATCGATTCTTTTATCTGACATTAAAAGAATCTAGATCTCTATGGCTTGACGAGATCCTAAGCCTAAATGAAGGTACATAAGTATATGCAGATTGTGTATTACTTTGAGTTGCAGTGAAAAGCTCTAGTTGAGCTTGTATATCTGTATCTTGGGTAATAGCAGTTTGTGTATGATTGTCTGGTACTGGAACTAGGTAACCACATCCAGTATAGGATGGTGACATTCCCTGAACAACTCAAAAGGTTCGTTATGCTAAGTCCTGCAGGCTGATTAAGTTCAAGCATAAGTGAAAAGGTTTGAGTGGATTGGTTCAGGAATATAAGATGTTAATTAATTAAATAGCTTGTCAGAGCTTAAACTAATTAACGAATGTCTGTAACCTTAAATGTGGGGATATACCGAGCTCATGCAACCCGTACCTCAAAACGTGGTAGCAAATAGGTAGGACAGTATTGATTCTCTGGTGGAATGAATCAATATTAATTAATTAATTATATTCTGGATTGAATATGGGAATTAATTAATTGATAGGCCTTATTTGCTATTTGCATTTTGGTCCCTGGTCTGGCCCATGAAACTCAAGCCCAATAGGAGTCCAGTATTTTCCTATAAATAGGTCTCAGTTCCTCAGATCTCAACAAACCACAAGATCATAAGTTACACACAGCAAACCAGGTTTTGGGAGCTGTGGTGATCGACTAAGATCTGAGAACGAGGAGGAAATTCTACTTCTCAATCGGGCAAGGGATCTGATAGAGAATCTTCACCAGATTTTCAGATCGAGTTGGGATACAGATCAGAAGATCAAATCTGGAGGATTTTTCTTCTTCTCTCTCTCCTTATTTTCGAAAATAATTATTTTATTTTCTCAAGATTTATTTCCTCAATCTGTTAGGAATTAAATCTTTGTGCGTGGGAAAGATCAAAGGGAATCTCCGTTCACGCGTTCTTCAGGTTTCATCAATCCAGGTATTCCGCATAAACCTTCTTATGCATAATAATATAGGAGCATGCTAGGTTTTTTCATAGGCATAGCAATTTATTTTTGATATTCCAATTAACGATCCTTGGCAAACGGACTTCGTGATTTAGTTCACGAATCCCTTCACTTAAGGCTTCGGATAGGCCATACTCCAATACAGATCTTAATGCTAAGATCCTATCTAAAATGCCAAAACAGGATTGATTCGTCAAGATAACCACACTAAAATAGAAGGATTTATCCAAAATGACGACCAAAAAGTTGTTCTCCCAACTACAAGTCCATGGATGGGACATTCAAATGGTGAACAAGAATGAAGCCATGTGACAACCAACATCCTCGATTGACCATCTAACAACCGAGAGGGTTGATGATGCTAACAATCATGCTGAGAACTTAAATTCCATAACCTAAGAGATAGTATAAATCAAGGGGGAATTCATACTGGTGTGTTCCAAGCTGACAATGTTGATAAAGAACATGAAGGCCCAGTAATTCAGACTGGTAATACTGAAGGCCAGGTTGATGACCAAGAAGTTAGGATTGAGGATGCTCAAGCTCAAACGAATGTCGAAGACAGTGCTGAAGTAGAATGCAGAGTACAGACTAAAGACGAAGCTCATACTAAAGACCATGCTCAGACTCACCCTCTAGTCTTGTCCGACCAAGGCACAAGCAATGAAGTATTGGGAAACGAGATCATCCCTGAAGACTATTTTCTCACAGACGTATCGGTTACAGGCATACACTCCGAGGAGCCCTTTACTCAATCCATTGAGGTCGAAGAACTTCAAAGACCCAAATGGATTCGCTACCATCCAGAAGAAGTTGTACTGGATGATGTCGCCAATCCAGTTTGAACTAGACAAGGCAGTGCACTACTCACGTGCAACATTTTTCAAATCAAACCTACAAGAATCGCAGACGGACTTCAATTAGCTGACTGGATAAATGCCATACAACAGGAGCTTGCAGGATTCACTCACAATCATGTTTGGGACTTGGTTGATCATCTGTCACATCAGTCAGTGATAGGAACCAAGTGGGTATTCAAGAACAAGCAAGATGAAGCCGGTAATATAGTCATAAATAAAGCTAGACTAGTTGCCAAAGGATATACGCAGTGTGAAGGAAAAGACTTTGATAAGACCTTTGCCCCTGTAGCAAGACTGTAAGTGATAAGGTTGTTTCTAGCCTATACTACATATCATGGATTCACTGTTTATAAGATGGACGTGAAGAGTGCCTTTCTCAATGGCGAATTAAAGGAGGATGTATATGTAGAGCAACCTCCTGGTTTTGAAGAAGGCAATCAATTATACAAGCAACGGAAAGCATTATATGGATTGAAGAAAGCGTTGCGAGCTTGGTATGAAACCCTATCTCAATTCCTTATAAAGAATGGATTCAGAAAAGAAAATATCGACATGACCTTGTTCCTAATCATGGATGAAGACGACATCTTACTGGTCCAGATCTTCGTTGATGATATTATTTTTAGGTCAAGAAACCTGAGCCTTTGCGAGAAATTTGCCCAATTTATGCAGAGTAATTTCCAAATGAGTATGATGGGCAAAATGACATAATTCTTAGGACTTCAAGTTCATAAGTCTAGTGAAGGAATATTCATCAATCTAAAGAAGTACACCAGAGACCTGATTAACAAGTTTCTTCCAGAAAAGACTAAGTCTCTAAGGATTCCTATGAGCACGAGCGTGCAAATCACATTCGACGAAGATGGAGAATCAGTTGATCCATCATTATACAGAGGATTCATAGGCTCACTCCTATACTTGACAGCAAGTCGACCTGATATTTCTTATGCCGTCAGAGTATGTGCGAAATTCCAAGAAAATCTAAAGAAATCGCACATGGATGCTGCCAATAGGATAGTAAGGTATCTGAAGTGCACTAAATCACTTCGAGTTTGGTATCAGAGATGCAACGAGCTTATTCTTAATGAGTACTCAGACTCAGACTTTGGAGGTTGTCGTATTGATCGCAAGAGCATGAGCGGAACTTGTCAGCTTCTTGAACATAAGATGATAAGTTGGTTCAGCAAGAAACAACACTCAGTTGCAATGTCTACTACAGAAGCAGAGTAAGTTGTTACTGCTAGTTGTTGTGCTCAAATTCTATGGATCAAACAGCAGATGCTTGACTATGATTTAAACTCAGAATGTGTTCCCATCTACTGTGACAATAATAGTGTCATGTGCAACACGAAGAATCCAGTTCATCACTCCAGAACTAAGCACATTGACATACGACAACATTTTATTTGTGATCATGTCGAAAGACATAAGCGTGGAGTACATTCGTACTGATGATTAGCTTGCCGACATCTTCAAAAAACTGCTTCTAGAAGCTCGCTTTAAGGAGCTCTGTATCAAACTCGGTCTTATGGAGTTTGATGAGATTGAAGAATGAGAATAATGAGTCCAAGATCTAATTCACTTTCTTAGCATTATGAGGGAATGCGGAATAAAACTAAGCTCAAGCTCTTAGTTTTTATTTTATCAAAGGTTGATACTGAGTCCAAACTCTCAGTACACCTTTCAACAATCATTCGAAAGAATATATCAATTTTTTATATTATCAAGAGATTCAACAAGTGGTTAAAGACAGAGAAGCAGATTAAGATGAGTCCAAGCTCTCAATCTTTCAAGACTATTGAAGATGAAGAGATGCAGATTAAAGCAAAGTCCAAGCTCTCACTTTATTGGAAGATTGAAGACTAAGCTGACATGTTTTGGTCCAAACTTATATACACGTACTGACCATGAAGTATATTGAGCTTCTCAATCAGGCTGATGACCATATTGTGGTCATAACGGTTGATCTACTAACTTGCGTATGCAATACGTCACATTTAATGTGAATCAATGCGAAGGATTGTAAACAGACATCCGAATCTTCCTTCAAACTCTGTGGTCCAATAGTACCCCGCAAAGTCAGCATATTCAGGACTCGAGGAAGAAAGCTATGTTAGCCATCCGATATCTCCAGGATTACAATCTTTTTGGGTGTGGCCAAAGAGGGGGAAGAAGAATGGAAGGTGCAGAAGAGATCAAAAATTGTGAGCAGAGGCATCTCCTTTTACTAGTTGTCTCGATTCGTGAAGATCAAGAGATGGAATGCTCTAGCCTTACATTTTAGAGAGCTCTTCGTTGCACGATGGGCAAAAATTGTAAAATTCAGTCCATGCAGTCGAAAGGGAAGAGAAGCCCGGAGGGGTAAGGTAAATATGGAGAAGGATGAATCCTTGCTCATCTCAGCTACAAAATCTAAGAAGGACATCCCCCTTTTTCTTGCCACTTCTGACGGATTACCTATGCCAATAGCAGCAGACCTTCGTAAGCAGAGCTACTGAAAGCCAGCATGAAGGAAGCTGAAAGTTGGTCAGAATATCAAACACGCTTCCCTCGATGCAGTACTGTGCTTGGATGACAGTACCAACAGCCGCCAGATGAAGATGAAGACCAAGAGTAGCCTACCATAGTCTTGTAATAAATTTGAATAGCTTTCTTGAGTTAGTTTATCCTTGTACTTGTAATGAAAATACTTAAAGGATAAATTGACTTGATGATGACAATCTATTTTTGTCCAACAATGGTCTTTGCTCTTCATAGCTGAACTTACACATTTTAGTGTAATCAACAAGCTTCTTTGCTATCTTACTTACTTAAGATTTCTATGCTCTAAACTTCCTTGAAATATAAATCGAGCAATATCTCTTCAAGCTATAAGGAGAAGATCTTAAGTAGGAGAAAGCTGAACTTGAGGGGGAATCTTTTTGAGTTTATAGATGGACAATTTTCATTTGTAAAAATTCTCAAGTTTTTCGCTCCTCATCAGCTTAAGTTAGAGATGACTTTGACCACACCAAAAAGGGGGAAACTGTTACGAAATTTTATAGAAATATCCTTCCTTTATTTTATGTTTTAGTGGGTCAAAGTATGTAAAAGCCATCTTAGACAGTTTTAGCTTAATTGAAAAATGTAAAGCCCTTTATAGGTTCGTTTATCGAGTTGTAAGCTGAGGCTATCTGAAGACTAGACTGACTGATAAGTCTAGTACGCACAAAAGACTCAACAAACCTTAGTTCACAACAAACTCTACAAGTCTGGTTGACTATGAGTCTAGCTGAAGTTTGGATTTGGCCAGAGTAAGAATCCAGCAAGTATGGTCTCATCGATCGAACCATACTCACTAGCGTAGGGACCAAGCATACTTCAAAAGATGATGTCATCAGCATAAACTTGCAAGTGTGACGAAACCAACATGGATTTCCATGTCCAGGTCCTAGCGCATGAAAACAAGAAGAATCGCTTGAGGAAAGTACTGAAGAAGTACAAATTTTAAGGACTGGAGCAGCCTTAAAGTCTGCAAGCACGAAACACCAAGTTTCGTTACCTAGGACAACCAGTCCAGGATTCTTCAAACTAGCAAATACTGTCGTTCTGACAAAAAGACAAGTTGTTACTGTTAAAGTCAGAAAAAGGCGGAGCAGGCGCAAAATGTTTGAAAAAATATCACCTACCCGCCTAGCGCAGCAGCCAATAGAGACATTCGATTGGACATCTTCCAATTCATCTCTAACGGGTATTTATTTCAAACCTTCAACCTTACGACTATAAATATCAGAGAAATCAACAGAAGAAGGTTACGATCTGCAAACCCATACCGAAACAAAGATCAAATCTTACAGATATAGTGTACGCAAAAGCTAACACCTTCTAAGCTTACTTTCGAGGCTTTATTAAGCTTTTCCGTGTGTCACCTGAGTCAACACGAGACTCAGAACCTTAGTGTTCTTGAGTTATTTCTCGATAGTCTTTCTCTCCAGGAAAGACTACAATAGTTAAGTACATCTTGTACTCAAACTCTTACGGGCAACATGCCACCGAGGAGATAGTTCACGAGGGAACTATAAATACCGCATTCCGACTACGAGGAGGCTGAGTAGTGCACCCATGATCGCTGTTATTTCTAACAGATTAATTATAATAACAGTGGCAAATAAATTTGTAAACCCTAAGGTTATCGATCCAGGGGAATTGTATGGGGAAATTATCCTATGTACTAGCTATGGTTCTAAAATTCATTGTTTGAGGAATTCAAAATCAGGGTTTTAACTTCGAAAATAAAGATAACGATACTTGAAAATTAAAGGAGTTTTGAAAAGCAAATTAAAGGAGCACAGATTCTAGGGAAGAACTCTTATTATGGATAACATGTAGGAATCAATCAATTTAACAGGTGGAATACTGCAACAATGCTATATTTCCTTGTTTGGCAAATATAACCTAGATTACTAATTAGTGACTCATCTCTGCTCGGTCTCAAAGTACACCAAACTAGTCAATCCGATAAGCAAATCAGTTCAATTCCTACATCTAGTACATCTGTTTGGATAGTGTAGATCGTATCATGTATTCCTATTCCCACAATTAATATTCACCTCTCGGTCCTTCTATCAATAGCTAGACATCTAAATTAATCGTCACCTCTCGGTCCTTGAATTAATCTAGAATTGAAAATAAACACAGGAATCATGAACCTAATTAATTAATCCTAACATGCATCCATAATAATATCAACCCCTAGAACCCGCTAGGGTTTCTAGCCACTCATCGTAGATAGAAATCCAAAAGAAAACATATTAAATTGCGTAAACATAAAAGAACTTACAAGAAAAATAAAGAGTTTCGTGTTCCCCAAGTCTCCAAACTCTAAAAACTCTAAAATATGATTGTATGCAATTGGGAATCATAATTGGTTCGAATTTTATAGGTATTTATAGTGGTGGATGTGTATCCTATCAAATCTAGGGCTAAAGATATGAATAAATCCGAATTTAATCAGATTTTCGCTCCAGCAGAAGACCTCGCGTCGACCGTGGCTATTCACCGTCGATCGACGGAAGTTCTTGGTCGCCGTCGATCGCTTCTGATTGGCGTCTGTCGACGCAGCTTTTCGCCCTCCTGCGCGGTCTCACGGTTTTGGCCATAACTTTCTCTTCCGAACTCCGATTGACCCGATTCTAGTTGCGTTGGAAAACTAACTCAAAGATCTTTCAAATGCTATGCTCCATTAGCTCAGATTCCAACGGTGGAAGAAGTTGTGACTGTTTCTTTGAACATCTGCTGCTCTTGGAATGGGTTTCCATTGAATTTGGCCTAAAACCTGCAAAAACACCAAAACGCGCATAATACCACCTAGTATAGACTCATGCACATAATATATATATAAACTCAATAAAACTACATAAAATAGTAGAAAATAATATAGATAAGTGAGTAAAATATTGAGCTTATCAACCCACACTCTAAACAATTGCGAAGTGAATAACCAAGCAAGAACCAGACGACTGCGCTTGTAGATCGGTGGACGAGGTATTCACCGACAAGTTATAGATTGTTGGAGCACTTGTAAACTTTTAAGCTTAGTGGATTACTTGACCAGGTGTCTGTAGTGTGGACGTAGGACGGTTTAGTCCGAACCACTATAAAATTGTTTGTCATTTATTGCTTTCTCTACTTGTTTGTCAGCATACTTATATTTTAAAATTCAACACTCAAGTATTGTAGTATACACGGAATACTGACACTAAACATATTTGACGCTAAGTACCTGAGCGAGATTTTAAAAACCAAGTTGACACGTCACCATCAGCTTGGATAAGTGCAAGCTTACCGAACAAACATAATTTCTGTTGTGCATATATTTTATACTCTAACATACCAGGACCAATGCATTGGTTCAGTTAGTTGTTTCGGTTTGGATCTTGTGCACCTCTAGCTATTTTAATTGAATGATAATATAATTACACTTAAACCTCTATAAACTAATAATCTTAGGACCATAAGATTTTAGTAATTTAGGGAGGTATTCATTATCGATAAATTAATATATTATTAATTAAAAGTGAGACTTTTTAAATTCAGCAAACTCATTAATTATATTCATGCATCAACCAATTCTTTGTAATTAATTTAATATATTCATGTATAATATCAATACATTGTACTATATACAATTAAATATGAACAAGTACATTGATCACGACATGTATCAAATGAAGAAATATCAAGCGACTCAAGTAAGACAAACTTTGAAGAAAGCCAACATGAGCTTGAGAATATGGTCAAGGATGTTGGCTATCACAATAAAATGGACGTCAACGAATTGGTGGACTATCCAGTTGAAAATGATGAATTTTTAATGGTTCAAAGTTTAGAGGAAATTGTTGGTCCCGGTTTATCAGAGTAAAAATAATATGCACACCAAAAATTGATTATATTTGTTCGGTATACTTGCACTTATCCAAACTAATGGTGACATGTCAGCTTGGTTTGTCAAACCTTTGTTTAGTTACTTAAGGTCAAGTATGTTTAATGCCAGTATTCAAAGTATACTGCAAAACTTGACTTTCAAGAGAATAACTCAAGAACTCTAAGGTTCTGAGTCTCGTGTTCACTAAGGTGACACACGGAAAAACTTAAGAGCCTCGAACGGTTTAGTAAGCATGGTAGTTATTAGCTTTTGCGTAATCAATTTGGTAACTTTATAACATATTCGTAATTCGTAACCTTCCTCTATTGATGATCCTTCGGTATTTATAGCCGTCAATAGAAGGATTGAAATAAATGTCCATTAGAGACAAATTGGAAGATGCCTCTGTTGACTGCTGCACTAGACGGGCAGGTGGTGCTTTTCCAGATGTTTCGCACCTACTTCGCTTTTTCTGACGATGACTGTGATGCTTCGTCTTTGTGTCAGAATGGCAATATTTGTCAATTTGAGGAGTCTTGGACAAAATGTCCTAGGTATCGAAAATTAGAGTTTCGTGCTTGTAGACTTTAAGGAATCTCCAATCTTTAAAGTTTGTACTAGTCAATACGTTCCTCAAATGATCCTTCTTGTGTCTTTGCGTTGGGACCTAGACTAGGAAGTCTATGCTAGTGATGTCATCCTTCAGTATATGCTTGGTCCATATTCTTGTGATTGGCGTACTCATTGAGACTATACTTGATGGATCTATACTTGTTGAAAATCCAAACTTCATCATCCAGACTCATATTCTTCCAGACTTGTAAGTTTGTCGCGAACCTTAGTGTGTTGAGTCTTTCGCACATTCTAGACTGATTAGCCAGTCCAGTCTTCACATTAGGTCTAGCTTACTACTCGATATCAGGACTTTTATTTTTCGACTATGCTAAAACTATCTAAGATGACTTTTACATACTTTGACACACCAAAACACAATAACAATAAAATGAAATTTCTAACAAATTTTCTTAACAATTTCCCCCTTTTTGTTGTGGTCAAAGTCATTTCTAACCTAAGATGATGAGGAGCGAAAAACTTTCATAGTTCTACAAGTATGAAACTAGCAGTCTATAAACTCAGATAAAGTTCCCCCTCAAGCTCAGCCTACCATACTTAAGAGTTTCCCCCTTTAACCTTGGGAGAGATATTGCATGATTAAAAATATTGCAAGTAAATTTAGAGCATTAGAATTTTAAATAAAAGAGAATAAGAAGCTTGCTGATTACACAAGATTGTGTAAGTTCAGCGATGAAGATGAAGACCATTTGTTGGACAAAAAGAGATTGTCATCAACTAGTCAGTTTATCCGTATAGTGAGTTTCATTACAAGTACATGGATAAACTAACTCAAGAACCTATTACTAAACTATTACAAGTCTATCCTAGGCTAATGTGGTCTTGGTCTTCAACGAGCTGCTACTAGTACTGTTATCTGAGCACAGTACTGTTGGGATTGTATACAGAAAGCATAAATGATTAAGTGTTTGTATACTGGCCTTCATTTATGTGTTGCATCAACAATTCTCGCTATCTGATAAATGTGAACATATAACGAACTATAATATCCTTTTATCTCGTTGATAGGGATGACCATATGGTGTGTAGGAGATCACAGAGGATCATATGGTTTGTTTGACCTAGCGAAATATAAATAGTATCACAGCTGAAACAGTTCCTGGATAGGCTGTTGGTTTAAGCTGCGACACATCAGTTCATAAGTGGGCTTATCCTAGCTACTTGATGTGTCGGTACATGTTTATGTATTGATGGGATCAACAGCGGGATGTGCCATTCTCATTGACATATGAATGAGCCAGATCTCTAACATACTTCCTATGATCTTAAACCTTACTGAAGGATAAGGGACATACACGGATTGACCACACTTTGATCTGCTATGGTGGCGAGTCTTACATGTACTCTTATACCAGCATTTTGGGTGTTGGCAATTTGTGTGGGGTCTGCTTAGGCTGGATGTATAGGTAAGCATATCCGTTTCAGGATGGTGACATTCCCTGATGAACTCACAAGGTTCTTTATGCTAAGTCCTGCAGGCTGAATGATTTGTTCAAGCATAAGAAAAAAAGGAGTGAGTGGTATTAATCAGGAAATAAGATATTAATTAATTGTGGTTGATTGTCATAAGCTAAATTAATTAATGAATGTCTAAAACCTTAAATATGTGGATCATGTTAGTTTAATGCAACCCGTTCCTAATAACGTGGTAATAAAGGGGCGAGTCAGCATTGTTACTGTGGTGAAGGTTAAAACAATGTTTTATTAATTAATTATGTTCTGGGTTGAACAAGGAAGGATTAATTAATAAAGAGGGCCCACTTTATTATTTTCATTTGATCCCTGGTCTGGCCCACAAACTGCTCAAGCCCATTAGGGTTAGGGTTACTCAAAACCCTAACACAATATAAAGGATTTATCTCTTAGATCAGATAGAGCCACCACATTATACAATTTAATATTCAAATCAGAATATTGAATTAAGAGAGAGAGAGATCGGCGGCGATCAGAGGGAGGATTTTTTCTGATCGAATCCTCCGACTTCGTAATTCAACTTGGTAGATAATCCTCACCAGATTTCCAAGGAGTAAGGGAACAGATCAGAAGATCAAATCTGTAGGAACACAATCAAAGTAGTGTTCCATTTCCGCTTCAGATTTAACTTCATCGTTCATCCTCCGATCTAGATCTGTAAATCAAACAATTGAAGTTAGGTATTCTCTTGAATCCACCCTATGCAATTAATTATTGTAGAAGCATGAATAGGGTGACATGGTTTATTTAATTGAATTTGTTCTTGATATTCTAAGAACGGTCCTGCGAATTAAATAACAGCTAATGTTGTTAGTCGTAGACTCGAATCCTACAACTGGTATCAGAGCTAGGTTCCAGTTCTTAGGCTCTATCCTTGATAAATTTAATTAAATAAATTTGTATATTCATGGATGGATTTAAATTGTTGTGAATGGTTTTGTTCTCGTGGCCTTCTCGTTTTTGGATCTGTTTTTTTTTACCATGAGAAAATTCGTGGTTAGATTTGATAGGGAAAATCATTGTAATAGATTTAGATCTATTTTTTTGTATTATTTTTCTTTCAAATCTGTAAAATTGGATCTGGAAGAAGAATGAGAAACAAAGAACAGAGAATTAAAGAACACGACAACCAGTTCAGCCCTAGCACCAGCCACAGTAGAACTCGCCGGCGGTGGCAGACGACGGCGTCAGCGGCCGTGGGTGGCGGCGGTAGTTTTTTTTCCCTGCGGCTGGGCCGTGCCCTAGGTCTGGGCTGCTGTGCGCGCGCTTTCGTCGTGCTTCCAGACACGCGACTGTCTGGCAGCCGAACAGAGCAGGCGGGTGGCGGCGGCGGGGACTTCCCCTGCGGCTGGGCCGCGTCCGCCTCTCTCTCTCCCTCTCGCATTTCGACGCAGGACGACGATGGTGGTGGTTGTGCGAAGAGGTGAGGGTCGCGCGCGGCTGGGCTGTGTACGCCGGCAGTTGCAGGGAGAGACAGGCGCCGCGCGCGCGGTGGTTGCAGCGGTTGCGGCTGCTTCTGGTTCGCGCGATTGCTCTGGTGACGACTTCTGCAGCGATGTCTGGTGGTGGTGGCAGGCGGAGCGATGTGGGCTGTGCGAGTTTCGGCCGTGGGTGGCGGCCGGAAAGGCGGCGCCGGCGTGCTGCAATGGGGCTGGCGGCTGGTGTTGCAACTAGGGTTTCCAGCCCGGGCCAAAAATTCGGGCTTCTCAGCCCGGAGGCGGCCCGCAAGTCTAAAATTAGGGTTTGGTTTCCAATTTTGGGCCAGAAACCCTAATTCAAGCCCAATTGCAGTTCAAATCAGATTTCTAGTCCAACCGAGGCCCAGTTTGAAGATCTGTACTGGAAAATAAATCTTGTAATAGATTAGATTTAATTATTTTTCAGTTGTAATTGCATCTGAGGGGCCACGAGAAATTTTATTTGTTTATTTAATTATTTTCTCGTATGATGTGATTTATTATGTGCGCACTAGTAAATAATAGGAAAGCATGCCCATTTGCTTTAATTATTTACTTTTATAAGCATGTTGCAATTTAATTTTTTAGCATGTCTATGTGATTAATTTTATGTTTTAAATTATGTCTATAAATTCCGGGATCATATTAATTTATGATGGAATTTTGGGTGTGACATAATTTATGGGAACATAAAATAATGTGTGCGCATGAAACCTTTAGAATTAAAAATACTAAGGTGGATTTTGGTTCTTTTCTAACCAAGATCATTAGACCTCCACAAATACAACCTCTCATTGGAAGTAAGGCATTTCAAAGCGTAAACGTCTACTCCAGTAGCTTACTTTAGAAATAAATTACCAGTTCTAATGCGATGAGGTTTACAAATAAAACATTTATTTTAAGATGAGAAGTGGGAGCCTCTGAGCAAATGTCTACTCTAGTAGCTTGCATTGAGATAACTTTCACAAGTCTCTAAGATTAATTTAAATGGGATAACAAAGGATGTTAAGGGCATAAGGCATGCACTACAAAAAAAATGGTCTATAACGACGACAGAAATTATCACTATAAATATGAATTTTGTCACTGTAGCATCTCAGTGACAATATTGTGTGTCGCTGCTGTGTCATGGCTACTGAATAGTGGCTAAAGGGTTTAGCGACGAACTACGATAGTCGTCACTATTGCTCTATTTTATTGTGACTCCAATTTTCATCACTAATTCACTATTAATTAGTTGCAAACTATAATCGTCACTAAAATGTCATGATATAGCCGCACAAGTGGGTTGTCACTAAACAAACATGTTTTAGCCACTATAATAATTATCACTAAAACTTTATAATATAGTAGCATAATTTGTCGTCACTAAAATTCATTATATAGTTACACATAAGTGTTGTCACTAAATAAACACCTTTTTGCCACGACACTAATTATCACAAAAACTTCGAATTTAGTAGCAAAAATTTTCATCACTAAAATACCTAGTCGTTGTTGACCAGATCATCTGAACCCACCTACACCGTACCTAACCGTCGGTCGAGCCACCACTGAGCCGCAATGCCCTGAACCGCACCCAACCCGCCAACATCGAGCCACAGCTAACCAACCGCACCACACCCAACCATTGAACCGCATCTAGCCTACCACCACCGAGCCACAACCAACCATCGACTGAATCCACCGGCATCGTACCGCACCACGAGCAATTAGCATCAGCGAGCCATCATCGCACCGCACCGCACCTATGAATAATCAGGACCCTGCACATAGACATATAAAAAATTAATATTTAGTGATTCCAACAGGATTCGAACCTTTTACCTCTTAATTTAATCCTTTATATCTATCCACTGCACCAAGTGATTAATTATTAATATTTTGGATAGTTAATATATATAAGTTAAGGGAGCGGATCCTGCATTCTTTAAGCCGAATGGCATGACTTTATAACAATAGATCCCTTGATTAGTCATGAAGGCCGTTTTCTCCTCGTCTGGTGGATACATTTTGATTTGGTTATAGCCCGAGAAGGCGTCCATGAAGCTCATAATGCAGAATCCGACTGTTGCATCGACGAGCCGATCGATGTGTGGGAGTGGGAAAGGATCTTTGGGGCATGCTTTATTCAAGTCGATGTAATCCAAGCATACTCGATTTTTCCCATTCTTTTTCTTTACCACGACCACGTTAGCAAGCCATTCGGGGTATTTTACTTCCCGAATAAAACCAACTCTTAGTAAGTTTCGAACTTCCTCGGTAATGGCTTCGTTTCTTTCTGGAGCAAACCGTCTCCTTTTTTTGCCGTACCGGCCTATGATTTGGATCGACTCGGAGTCGATGACATATGATCGAGGGATCAATTCTGGGCATATCCTCGTGGGAGAATGCAAAATTTCCTCGATTATGAGTTAGCAAGTCCCGCAGTTCGGTATTTTGAACCACGGACAATCTTTCCCCGATGAAAGTTGTCCGAGCTGTGTTTTGGGGATCTATGCTAATTTCCGAGCTGCCTTCCACTGGTTCGGACTCCATCATATGTACGGTCCAAAGCGTTACTTCATAACAACTTCTTGATGCTAATTGGTCTCCTCGGATAGCTCGGACCCCCCATGGTGTTGGAAACTTTATCATTTGGTGTAAGATGAGGGGACGGCCTTCATTGCATGAATCCAAGGTCGACCAATTAGCACATTATATGCCGAGGGGGCATCCACTACTTGAAAACGTGTTGCCAAGTTCACTCCCTCGGCAAAAACTGGAAGATCGACTTCGCCAAGGGAATTTAGTTTTTCACCGCTGAATCCAACCAAGGTGATTGGATTTTCTATAATGTTTTTATCCAAAATCCCCATATTTTGGAGAGTTTGGAGAAAGATTACATTAGAAGATGCCCCGGTGTCAACGAGAATTCTCTTGACTTGACAATTCGCTATCATTAGCGAAATGACGAGGGCGTCGTCGTGGGGTGCCGAGCTCCTGCTTCGTCCTCGGCTCCAAAGCATATTTTGTGTGGGGAGGCTTCAATCTGATGCACGGATTGATTTCTTAATTCTCTGCAGTGTCTTTTTGCAGTGTTCCGTGACGATCCGGTCATGGACGAGCCCCCAGTGAGGACGTTGATGACCCTCTGAACTTCGGGTTGCTTTGGCTCCTCGAGGAGAGGCTGCTTATTTGCTCCCATTGCCGGAGTTTGATTTTCTCGAACTCCCCCAGGGTTTTTCTTATTCCTTGTCCAGACCTTTCTTTTGTTCGAGGTCTTAGGGCAAGTTAATAACCCTTCGGCGAGAAGCCGATCTATCTCCCTTTTAAGATCTCGACAGTCATCAGTTTGATGACCGTGGTCTTGATGGAATTCGCAATAGAGCGAGGTATCTCGAACCTCAGGTCGAGTTTGCATTTTCCTTGGCCATCTGACCAAGTTGACTATTCTACACATCTCTCGAACTGCTGCTCGTGGAGATATCTTTTGCTCGACCTGGGGGGCTGCCGACACCACCTTCATCCCCTGTTTGGATGATTCTGCCCGAGCAGGGTAGGGCTGGTATCGACTGCTCGTCCGAGCTATTTCTTGCTTCCTGTCAACATGGCCGGTTGACTGTTTGTTCTTGTTTCTTTGGCCGAAGTTCTCTTCCTCAATTTCTTGCCGAATTTGTGCTTCGGCTCGTACTAATACCTCGGCCATGCTTGAGCACGGGTATTTTACTAGTTTCCAGAAGAGGCCGGAGTTTCGACGAAGCCCCTTCTTGAATGCCGACACTGCCGTTTCTTCTAGGCAGTTAGGTATAGTTACTTTTACCGAGTTAAACCTCGTTAAGAAGTCTTGAAGGGACTCGTTCTCCTTTTGGACGATTGAATAGAGGTCGTCCGACCTTCGTGGGGCTCTTCTGCTGCTCGAAAAATGTTGCACGAAAGATTCGTGCAACTCAGCAAATGATGATATTGAGTTCGATTTCAAGTGCATATACCATTGCATGGTCGGGCCTTCCATGCATGCTCCGAAGCTCCTACACATACAAGCTTCTCGTTGCTGTTCGGGGATAACAGCCGTCTGCATCTTCATTTTATATAGAGTGATGAACTCATCTGGGTCGGTTTTCCCATCATATGCCTTGATGGTTGGCATTGAGAAGCGAGATGAGAGTTGGATAGCTGAAATCCTTCGAGTGAAGGGAGAATCCGCATAACTCTCAAGTGGTATGTTTGTTGGGGGAGTAGGGGCTCCTAGAATCAAAGATATGAATTGTTGCATTTGCTCGAGCTGTTTTTTGAGCAAACGAATTTGATTCTCCGAGCTACTGTCGTCGGAGGGGGCCCAACTACTTTCCTGTACTGTGGGAGCTCGGGAACTTGCCTCCTCGTGTTCGCTCCGAGGGACTCTCTCCTCGGATTGTGCGTTACTTTGGCCATCATTATTTACTAAGGCCAACTGTCGTCTCAGATTCTCGGCCTCCAGAGTGATTCGGCAATTTTCCTCTTGGAGATTTCGGAGGTTCTCTTCTCGCCTTTTGAGTTCGGCCTCGAACTCAGCTGCGCTTTGGAACACTCCACGTCCGAGCTGATCGTTATTATTGCTGGTATTTCCTTCCATGTTTTTGTTCAATCTTTCTTTCTTAAAGGCCCTCCTTCTAGCGCCAATTGTTGATGCTCGTTTATTTTGGAGATTACTTTTTTTAAGAATACTAAATTGAAGTATTGCAAAATAGTAACTGTGCAATAAATGAATAAGAGTAAACCGTAATTGTAGAGCTGAAAGTATTTGGATTGCTTTAATGCTGTATTAATTGCTTGTTTGTATATATTTATTAAAATAAATGAGGATCCTATTTATAGGAATCCAACCGAGCTAGACAACCTTTCGCTAATAGGTACAACTCTTCAAGTGAACTGACGTTCCGAACAGCCGCATCCGGTGCGTTGAGCTGTTTTAATTAACACCTCTTCAGAATATAGTTCGAGCTCTCAGCTCGAACGTACCAATCTATTTGTGAGAAGTAATTCTGTTGAGAAGTCTATCTGAAGGGTAGCTCGGCTAATACTGAGCTCGGCCAACTGTGAGATCGAGCTCGGAAATCATTACTGAACATCCTTGCCTTCAATGATTTTCTTTACACTTCTTCTTTTTGGGCTTCTTGTCTTATTGGACTCCAAAATGGGCTTGCTCATTTTTGGGTCATAACAGTAACAAAAATATTATTGTCACTAACTTTAGTGACAATAAATATTCGCAGCTAATAAAATTGTCACAAATCATATTTATTGTGACAAAAGAATTTATTGTTGCTATACATATATGTTTAGTCACAAAAATATTATTGTCACTAGCTTTAGTGACAATAAATATCCGCAACTAATTAAATTGTCACAAATTGCATTTTTTGTGACTAAATACATAATTGTTACTAAAAATGTGCTTTTAGCCACAAAAATTTAAATGTCACTAACATTATTGTCACTACACATAGTTTTTTTTGTAGTGATGGGTCGAGTACGTATGCTAAATCGCTTTTTAATGTCCGGATGTTGCCTGAGCACAACTCATGCATGAGATCCCTGCTCAAGATAGGTGAACATGGTCTAAGTTATCTCCAATATTAATTTCTTTTGCTTAAGATACCTAGCATGTCAAGAAATTAAAGGATCATTTTGGTCTGGTTGAGAGTTTGTCATAAACGTCTACTCCAGTAGCTTGCGGTGAATTAGCTTGGGCAATTGGAGGAAACAAATTGTATTGTTTTATCTAAAGGTTACTATGCATATTTGTTTCAATTGTTCTGTTGTATGTTCTTAATTCATTTTCAGATATGTCTATCATTATTCGTATTTTGGCACAAAATCCCTTGAAGGGTTCTAATTTCCTGGAATGGAAATGGCTCATGGAGCGATGCGTGTTTGCAACACAGACTGTATTTGTGTTACTTGTGCCTCGTCCAGCTGTACTTTTCATTGAGTCCACAGGTTACTCTAGGAGCTCTTTTGAAAAATGGATGGCGAGCAACAATAAGTTATTATCAATGCTCAGGTCATCCATGATTGAGGAGCTCCAGCTCAAGTATCAGCATTGTGCTGACGTTGTTGAGATTTGGAAAGATCTGATCATGACTTATGGTAAGCTTGGACAGACTGCCAGTGCCAAGTTTATATTGAGAATTGTGAATTGTAAGATGGCACAAGGTGGTAATGTTAGGGAGCATGTGCTGCACAGGGATCACCTCAGAAGATTATATATCTTACATGGTGGAAATATGAATGATCAGTTATTTACTGACGTCATATACGACTCCCTTGCAGAATCTTTCTATGACTTCACTTCCATAGTCGAAGACAAGGTGTTCACTCTGGATTAATTGATTAGTTTCTTGGAGGCTGCTCAAGAGATCAATGACTCCTTGTCTGCTGTTGTGCTTGACTATCACTTTCCACTTCCGAGTGTAGAGGATGTGAGCATGAAGGAATCGACTAGTGATGTTCCTATAAAAAGATTTGGAGGCAAAGTTTACAAGAGAAAAGTCTGTACTACATGTAAAAGGAAAGGTCACTGTAAAGTAAGATGTCCGGTGTTTGTCACCAAGGGACTCGGTACGTCATCTTCTGCACTAGTCATTGAAACATGTTTAGCATCGGTTTCTGTCCATTCGTGGATAGTGGATACTGGAGCTACTGATAATGTTTGCTACTCTATGCAGGGGTTCAAGCTGACTAGAGAGTTTGAAGATGGAGAGGTTACCATCTCCATGGGAAATGCTGCTATGGTCTTTGATGCAGTAATTGGAGATGTTACTTTACGTTTTGGGAATAATGTTTTAATTTTAAGAGATGTTTTGTTTGTGTCGGCTTTTTGGCGAAACTTGATTTCAGTTTCCAAATTGTTTGATGATAGATTTTCTATTGTTTTTGATAGAAATATTTCTATTATGAGAAATAACGTTGTTATCTGTCATGGGTTACTGAAAGATTCTCTTTATGTTATTACATGCCCAAACAAACCAATAGTGACAGAGGCATATAATTTGTCTAATCAACGGAAACGAAAGTTTTCTTCAAGTGAGGATATAACATATCTTTGGCACTTGAGACTTGGTTATATCAATCTTAAAAGAATCAAGAAACTCTTTGATTGTGGAATTATGGATCCAATCCAAGTAGTTCCACATAGAGTTTGTGAATCTTGTATAGAGGGGAAGATGACGACCAGGCCTTTTAAGGCAAGTGAGTCTCGACACAAAGGAGGAGGATTGATCGAGGTCAAGCCCAGGCGGATTGACGTCGAGAAGTCCACATCAATCGACGACTTCTACATCGATCAATGCAGAAGGCCAACAATGATCGATGGAAGATTGAAGTGAGGGTCGAACTGCACCTTCCACGTCGATTGACGTGGCTACACGTCAGTCAACGTCGACCCATAGTTTGTTAAGATTTGATCGAGTATTAGAGATAGACTTATATCTAATCTCCTAGACCTAATAACGTATGCATACCACTATTATAAATAGCCCTCTAGGTCGAAAATAATAGAGACATGCATTATTTTGAGAGATTGAATTTCCAGCAGCAATTAAAATTTGGAGTCGACTTTGGAGTTTTATTTTGTAGAGATTTCTGCATCAATTTCTACATTCGAGTTTACTTATGCAAGTCAAATACAGGTTTTATCGTTTATTGATAATCTTTATTATGATTATGTGTAACTAAATTCTTAATAGATTCTAGGGTTTCAAATTATTATGCCAGCATGTGTGATTAATTAAATTAAATTGCCTTTCCGGTCATAGTTTATGAAATCTAGTGTTTGATTTGTAATCTTAATTTTCTGGCCACTCATTAGGATTGATTAGTTGATACTTAAAGACTCAAAAGGTAATAATTGTCAATGGAAACTGATTTTCATAATACAATTTGATTTCTTGTCTAAAAAGAGTGAAATAGGTTGTAGGAATAAATATGTAGAACTATGGAGTTAATTAGATTTTCTCGAGACCGAAAGGATAGGGATGTTAAATTAATCTACTGTATGAATTGTCTGACCTAGAAATCCGTACTAATTTTCTGATGTTCCACTATGGTTAAGAATTAAATTGTTAATTAATCAATTCATCATTACATGTAATGCTTAATAGGTTGAAAACCCTGGAATCTATCTTTTCAATATTTGAATCGAAAAGTATTTTTCAATTTCAAGTTTTAATTTTAATTCCAAGTTACTTTTTATTTTGAATGTTTAAAACCCCAATTTTGAAATTCCCTAAACAATTATTCCGAGAAATTGTGTTTTAGTATACAAAGTTTTTGATACTTCACTTCTCTGGGTTCGATAATTTAGTTTCCACAATATTATTAGCTAGCTAAGTTGCTAATCAAAATGATTAGTGATCAGTGAGTTTGAAGTGTTGATCAGCTTTTTGCTTCCCCCTATGTTATGTCTTCCAGCAGTTCTCTGAAATGGGGTGTGAACATCTTCTCCGTTTTGACATTTCCCCTTCTTCTGCTTCTTCTCTCATTTTGCTGGATGTCCTGATTGACAGTTTGTGGACATCATACTGGATGAGCTCTCTAAGTGATCATGCTTTGTAATTGGCATGTCACATTGAGTAGCGAAAAATGTCCGCCTCGAGGACTCGTAGAAGGAGACAACTAGTAGAAGGAGACGACTAGGTAGAAGAAATCTTCTAATTTCTTCTGCTCCTTCTACTTCTTCTTGATCACTGCAAAATTTGCAGATTAATTGTAAATACAGTGGAAAACAAATTTATAATATACCCAAAGGTAGTCGAACTCAGAGGAATTATGTAACGAAATTATCTCATATACTAATCACATTTATAAGACTTATTGTTTGAGTAAATCATAAATTGTGTTTTTGTTTTGGAATTAAAGATAAGATAAACAAGAATTTAAAGTGTTTTGAAAAGCCATATTAAAGAACACAGATCCTGGGGAAAATAATCAATCAGAATTCATGATAAATCATTCAACTCATAATGGTGGGAAATCGAATATAGTTAAAATACCTTGGTTGGACAATTTTAACTTAGGTTACTATCATATGACTATTTATATTTGGTTGGCCTCAAGAACACAATAACAATCAACCACAATAAACACTGATTTAATTCTCTATAATTAATTATCTTCCTTTTGAGATAGAAAACCAATTATATTCAGTTCATCTTCTTTTTATTAGTTTTCTTCAATTAACAACTATGAATATAGAATTAATTTCATCTCCCGATCCATCATCAATCCTAAATTCTATCAATTAAATTAGGAATTGAAACTATGCAATTTGAATTGATCAATCTAACATGCAAACATAATTAATTATACATAGCCCTAGAACCCGCTGAGGTTTCTAGCCACTCATGATGGACAGAAGCACAATAAATAATTTATTAAATTGCATAATAAAAACATACAATAAAAATAAAAGTTGTTCAAGTCTTCAATCTCTAAAAACTTGAATAATAACTAAACAAAGGACTGAATAATGGTTGAATCTTCTCTAAACTCGAGCTACATCATTATTTATAGAGGTAGAAGTGTGTATTTCGGGATCTAGGGCCAAAAATAAGATTTAAACATAAAAATGACAAATTTCCTTCTCCAGCAATCTGCGTTGGTCGATATGGACTTTCTCCGGTTGCGCGTCCTTTCACGTCGGTCGACGTGGGCTTCATGTTAGTCGAAACAGAGACCTCCACTTTTCGCCACTTTTCCAGACTTAGCCATTTTTCATCCCTTTCGACCCTTCTGCGCAGTCTCACAGTTTTGGCATAACGTTTGCTGCCGAACTCCAATGAATTTGGCCTCAAACCTGGAAAATCTTACCACAAAAAGTATAATACCTCATAACTTCAACTCATGCACAAAATTTATAGATAAACTCGATAAAACTAAAAAAAATAATATAAAATAATATATATATATATATAAGTGAGTCAAATTACGAGCTTATTAAATCCACCCCCCTAAACATGAACGTTTGATTATCCTTAATCAATAGATAAGAAAGAAATCAAAAGATCATGTAGTTAATGTGCAATGTCACACAAGATCCATCACAATCAGGAATCAAAATTCCACTACATAACAACATTTTGAAAGAGATAGATAATCCATCAACTGTGAAAGAAGTCACGAGAAGTGTATCGCTCAATTCTTAAGTGTTTAGGGTTTAGATGAAATCACTCAACACGTGTATGAAGAAATTTCTACCATATGTTTGCAAATTCTCTAATATCTCCACTACTAGAATGTGCACACAAGTATTTGATCAAAAAGGACTTTCAACAGGTAGTAATGTAGGATTTTTGTGACAAGGTAGGGAAATTTGGTCAAGTGACTAAAATTCATCAAGCTGGCTGACTCAACAAAATATAACCACTCTCTAGCATCATCACCTTATCTCCTCATATACATCAATAAACTCATCATTTTTTTTTCATTTTCTTTTCCCTCTTTTTCTTTTTTTTCCTTCCTAACTCTTTTGAATCTCTTATGCCCCTTTCAATATATTGTACACATATTTTTTTTATTTCAAAGGGCTTTTAAGAATTCTAATTTCTTTTGAGCTATTTTAACACCCAACTTTGTACCTACCACTAATTTAACATTTCTTATCTCCAATTCACATTAATCTACCCCATATAAACCACAACTCAAGACACGAGCAAAACCAGCACATTCTTAAGCTCATAGACAAGGAAAGAATTGTAAAGGCTCAACGTGGCTAACTAGGGAAAATTAAATTGTGAAGGGACAATGTTTAGGATATTGAGTTAACATAGATGGCCTAATATCATCTCCAAAACTTGTGTATACTATGCAGTCTCGAAACAGAAAATAAGCAAGTTCTAGAGAAATAAAAATATACATGACAATCTCACATCAAACGAACATAAGGTTTAAAATCTCACACAAGGGTTAAAAATTTTATTCCACAGTAACTTCAAATCAACTCAATCAGCATGCAATTGTAAGCTTCAAATTAATCATATCATGCGGTATTCTACTTTTATAGGCAATAAACCACAATCACAATCAATTCAAACTCAACTATCAATCGATTCTATCTCACATCCTCATTCAAGTTGCATCAAAACTAAAAAAAATTCCCACAAAATAGCATAAATTAAAATTCTAGGCAAACATTTAAATGCAGAAAGCAGAATACATAAAAGATGGAACGTTCTATCTTTTGTCCACATCCCCCCAAACTTATTTCGAACTCAGAGAGTAGAAAAAGTTTGAAAATAAAAAAATAGAGATAACGGTACCTGGTAGTTGATCTCATACATCAACTTTTTATCCCTCGAAATCTTTAGAAATCGCATGTCGTGAATTAAGGGTTGTTGGCACTCCGCATCGACCGATGGGAGTCTGTGTCAGTCGACATGGAGCCTTCTCGTCGACCCCTCCATTGGGTTGAAGTGCTTCACATTGAGCTCTCTTCGTTGACCGACGCCCGGTTACATCGGTCAAAATAGAGACTACAGTTCCAATTTTTTTTTTTTTAATAGAAAATATAATTTAAAAACGAAAATAACTGGAGTTTTAAAAGAAAACAAGTAAAGATTGTGTTACCTCCCAACAAGTGCTTGATTTCATGTCACAGCTCGACGTTACCTCAGAATACCATGCCCATGGGGTCGGGTCCAGACTCTCCATCCCTTGGCATCAACCAAGTACACCTTGTGGTCTTAAATGGCACTTGTAAGCTCGGAAAAGATGGATTAGTTAACAATTTCACCAACCCATTTCCTCGCTCTCATTCAAAAGCAGCTCTCTCCTCCTTTTCTTCCTCGGACTCCTCCACTTCATCTTCAGACTCTTGAACGGAGGTGATCCGATTGCACTCTGATTGTTGTCGGCTTTTATCGAGCATAAATATAATCTTCTCATCATCTGCTCGAAGTGTGATCTCTCCTCCTCAACAGTCAATCAATGCAGCGCTGGTGTCCAGGAACTCTCATCCCAATATCAGGGGCATATTACAGTCTTCCTTTATATCAAGAACTACAAAATCTGTAGGAAAGATTAGATGACCCACACGAATAAGAACATCAAGTATACCTTTGGGGTGAGACACAGATTGGTCCGCCATTTGCAGAGTAATTGTAGTCGGCCTCATCTCTCCAATATTAAGGCGCTTGAAGATTGATGTTGGCACCAGTGTCGCACAACACCCTTTAGAACTCTATCCCCCAAATCTCGACTGGGATCGAGAAACAACCTGGATCACTCCTGTTGAATGGAACTTGTTTTTAGAGTAAGAGGTTGCACTGCTCATGGATTTTCATAGTTGAGTTCTCTACGAACTGCTTCTTCCTGTTCATTAGCTTCCGGAGGTACTTCTGGTAACGCGGGATCTCCCTCAAGGCTTCAATAAGTGGTAAGTTGATACTTACCTTCTTTAGATTCACCACAAACCTTTCAAACTTTGAGTCCTCCTTTTGTTTTGGAAATCATTTAGGGGAAGGCATCAGAGGGACAATATCTTCTTTTTCTGCCGAAAACTTTCCCTGAACAGCTCTCTGTGTCGACCGACTTGCAGGTGTGTTGGTTGACGTGTTATTCAGCATGCGTCGGTCAATGCGGGTTACGTCAATCAACATCTCCTGCGTTATCTCAAAGTTTATGTCACTAGATTTGTCCTCGTGTCGAGCCTCTGCATCGACCGATGCAAGATGTGCATCGATCGAAACAAAGGCATCCCATGCGGGATTCTACTCTTCTTCTCCCCTAAAATTGGTTGGAACCATCCCAGGACTCTTGTAACTCGTACCTGACCTCAAAGTAACTGTTTTTCACTCCCAATTTTTTGGATTCACCTCGGTAGTGCCCGGAAGCTTCCCTTACTTGTGCTTGGCTCCAATGGTGTTGGCGATTTAGCTAACTTGAGTTTCAATCATCTGAACATGCTTTCCAACTCGATCAATTTTTGTGTGCCCTCCAGCTACTTCCTGCTCTATTTTCCCAACTCGATGGCCGAGGCCTTGATAAACTTGGCCAACACATCATCTAAGCTCTCCATCTTCTTTTCAGTGATTTCGCCATTCTGCGTATCGAAACCAGGTGGGGGAAACTCTCCACCCTCCAGATTAGCATAAGAAAAGTCGGCGTGTTGTTTTGGATGGTAATGTTGATAGCCACCACCTCGTTGTCGATTCTGATATTAGTTTTGGTAGCCTCCTCAGTTCATGTAGTTAACATCAGCAACGGGATCAACCTGAGCAGCAGTAACAACATAAACATTAGAGGTTAGTTTTTCCATCTCCACCTTGAGCTTTTCAATCTCTAGCTTGAGGGTGTCATCAGGTTCTTACATCTTTATTCCATTGACTTGAGGCCTCCTCGGATTTTCCCACTTCTGAGTGTGCATGGCCATCTTCCTGAATAATCTGAGGGCCTTGTCTGCAGATTTGCTCATCATGGAGCCCTAGCTGCGTTATCCACTGACTCTTAGGTCCTTTCATTCATTCCCCGGTAGAAAATGTGTGCTTGCTCCTCAATATCAACTACAAGTCTGGGACAGCTCCTCAATAATTCATTGAACCTGTTCCATGCCTCGAACAGGGACTCATCAATCTTTTGATGGAACTGCAGAATTTCCATCTTCTTTTGAATAATCACAGACGGCGGAAACTAGGTAGAGAGAAATTCTGCTCGGAGGTTATTCCAAGTCCTGATGCTACAGTCCAAAGTCGTAAACTTTGTCCGAGCCTGATCCCAAAGTGAGAAGGGGAACAAGCGCAGACGGATGACATCCAGGGTGACTTCATTTTGCTTAACAGTCTCACACACCTCCACAAACATCCGGAGGTGTGTGTAAGGATCCTCCACAGCTCGGCCACCAAATTGGTTCTGCCGAACCATATGAATAAGAACGATTTTGAGTTCAAAGTTATTGGCATTGATACCAATAACAAATCACTCATCACCAAGCTGTGGTCTGTACCTCCTTGCCATGGCATTGGGATCCTCATCATCGGAATCCTCTTTGAGCCTTCTCTCTCTTTCTTGCTCTCTTTGTCTCCTCAAAGCTTCTACTCTTTCAGCTTCCCTTTTCACCATCAACTGCTTGACCAGCTCCCGCATTTGGTTCATCTCTTGGACCAGCAGTAGGGCACTCCTTCTTGTGATTTAGGTGTCCGGGTCCTCCAGATGTGGCATGTTCGGGTCATCCTCTTCATTTTGATTGTGCGGTGTCTCCATCTCAGGGATTGTGATGTTTTTCTTCTTGTTATGCCTCCTCCTGACTGTTGCTTCAATTTTTTGGTCAAAAAATTCAAGTGGTGCACCTCGAGCCCTCGTGTTCATGCAAAACCTAAGAAAACAGAGAAAATTTTGGAAAAATCAACCTGCATCGACCGACGTGGAAAGTTCTTCTGTGTCGACCGACGCGCATGTGCGTCGGTGAAAACAGAAAGCAAAAAATCCACAACTCACGCACACAAAGAGAAATTAAATAAAACTCAATCCACTTATTATTTAAACAAATTAGTAACAAGATAAAATCAAACAATTCCCTGGCAACGACGCTAATTTGATAACTGCAAAATTTGCAAATTAATTGCAAAAACAGTGGCAAATAAATTTATAATATACCCAAAGGTAGTCGAACCCAGAGGAATTGTGTAACGAAACTATCTCATATACTAATCACAGTTATAAGACATATTGTTTGAGTAAATCATAAATTGGGTTCTTGTTTTGGAATTAAAGATAACATAAACAAGAATTTAGAGGGTTTTAAAAAGCAATATTAAAGAACACAGATCCTAGGGCAAATAATCAATAAGAATTCATGCTAAATCAACCAACTCATAATGGTGGGAAATCGAATATACTATTAAAATTCCTTGTTTGGGAAATTTTAACTTAGGTTGCTATCACGTGACTATGTATGCTTGGTTAGCCTCAAGAACACAATAATAATCAATCCCAATAAATACAGATTTAATTCTGTATAATTACTTATCTTCCTTTTAAGACAGAAAACCAATTATATTCAATTCCTCTTCCTGTTATTAATTTTCTCCTCTATGTCTTTCACTTAACAACTATGAATATAGAATCAATTTCATCTCTCAATCCATCATCAATCCTAAATTCTATCAATTAAATCAGGAATTGAAACCATGCAATTTGAGTTGAATAATCTAACATGCAAATATGATTAATTATGCATAGCCCTAGAACCCGCTAGGGTTTCTAGCCACTCGTGATGGACATAAACGCAAGAAATAATTTATTAAACTGCATAATAAAAACTTACAATATAAATAAAGGTTGTCCAAGTCTTCAATCTCTAAAAACATGAATAAAACTAAACTGAGGACTGAATAATGACTGAATCCTCTCTAAACTCGAGCTACATCATTATTTATAGAGATAGAAGTGTGTATTTTGAGATCTAGGGCCAAAAATAAGTTTTAACCATCAAAATGATGAATTTCCTTCTCCAGCAATTCGCGTCGGTCGATATGGACTTGCGTTGGTTGCACGTCCTTTCCACATCGGTTGGCGTGGGCTTCACGTCGTTCGAAAGAAGACCTCCATTTTTTTCTACTTTTCCTGACTTAGCCATTTTTCGCCTCTTTCGATCTTTCTGCGCAGTCTCACGATTTCTTCCATAGATTTGCTCCCGACTCTGATTGACCCAATTCTAGTTGAATTGGAAAGATAATTCAAAGATGTTTCTATTTTCATACTCCATTAGCTCAAATTCTATGTGTTGAAGAAGTCGTGACTGTTTCTTTGAACATTAACTACTTTTGGTACAAGTTTCCAATGAATTTGGCTTCAAACTTGCAAAATCTTATCACAACAATTATAATACCTCATAACTTCAACTCATGCACAAAATGTATAAATAAAATTGATAAAACTAAATGCAACACTAGAAAATAATATAGATAAGTGAGTCAAATTACGATCTTATTACTTCTTCGAACTGCTCTCGCTATATTCTTCTGATCTCTTACGCTCTTTCCTTGTTTCTTCCCCATCTTTGACCACCCCAAAAAGGTGCTTATTTGTTAATGTATTGACATTAATTAAGGCTTTAACTCTCCTGTTATTTTGTCCTGTGAGCTTGGGTGGCTCCATCACGAAGTTTTGGAAGAGCTCAACAGAGATTTGGATAGAGTGGGAGGAATAATAAGGAGGGATGTTAAGGGTTTGAATGAATGTGATTAACATAGAAGCGATGAATAAACCTTATTTATAGTAGTAGGATGGGTAGAAAACCCTGATTTGAATGGCTGAGATCAAAATGAGAAGAATTTGGATTGACACTTGATGTTTTTGATGACGGTTGCGCTGTCTTGGGCCTACGACTAGAGTCGTGACTTTTGGCGTGGCTAGAATCTTGAGTCATAGGCATGTTGACGTGGCATGAAGGTATTGGATTGTTTATGACTATTGACTGCGCACGATCTTGTCACATTAAATTTGGTAATAAATGCGGCGTGCCGCATACATGAAACTAAATTTCAAGCATTTCACCCAAAGTATGGTCATCAACCTGGTTGACAAGTATGGAAATCTTCTGAGTCAGTACAGGCTAATAAGCTTGGACCAAAAATGTTCTCAGCACGGATCATTGTCAGCTTAGTCTTCAATCTTCAATTTTTCAAGGATAGTGAGAGCTTAGACTGAACTTTAATCCGTGCATCTCCGTCTTCAACAACTTTGAAATATTGGGAGCTTGGACTCAATCTTAGTCCGCTACATATATTCTTCAATCTCTTGTTGACATATATTCTAACATATGATCCGCTAGATAGACTGAGAGCTTGGACTCAATGTCAGTATGTGTTTTGTTAGTCTGGATCTTTAGAAAACCAAACTAAGAGCTGGGACTTAGTTTAATCCGATTCTCCAGAAATCCAAGAAAATGAATGAGAGCTTAGACTCATTCTTCTCTTTTTTTCAATTTCATCAAACTCCATAAGTTCGAGTTTGATACAAAGCTTTTGAAGCGAGCTTCTGGGAGTGGCTTCGTGAAATTCCTGCGAGTTGATCTTCAGTACGGATGTACTCCACGCTTACATCCTTCTTCTCGACATGATCACCAATGAAGTGGTGTCGTATGTCAATGTGCTTAGTCTCGGAATGATGAACTAGAATTTTCGTAATGCACTGTTGTTGTCGCAGTAGATGGGAACACATCCTGAGTCCACATCATAGTCAAGCAGTTGTTGTTTGATCCATAAAATTTTAGCACAACAACTAGCAGCAGCAACGTACTCCGCTTCTGTTCTAGACGTTACAACCGAGTTTTGTTTCTTGATGAACCAACTTATCAGCTTATGTCTAAGTAACTGATAAGTCCCACTCGTGCTCTTGCGATCAATATGACAACCTCCGAAGTCTGAGTCTAAGGATCCATTCGGAGCAAGCTCGTCACATTTGGATACCAAATTCCAAGTTATTCAGTGCACTTCAGATATCTTACTATCCTCTTGGCAGCATCCATGTGCAATTTCTTCGGGTTGGCTTGAAATCTCACATAAACTCCGATGGCATAGGAAATATCAGGTCGGCATGCTGTCATGTATATAAGTGAGCCTATGATTCCTCTGTAAGTAGATGGATCGATTGGTTGCCCATCTTTATCAAGTGTGATTTGCACACTCGTGCTCATAGGAATCCTCAGAGACTCACTCTTTTATGGAAGAAACTTATTGATTAGATCTCCGGTGTACTTCTGATTGATGAAAATTCCTTCGCCGGATTGATGAACTTGCAGTCCTAATAAATACGTCAACTTGCCCATCATACTCATTTGAAAATAACTCTGCATAAGCTGGGCGAATTTCTTGCAAAGCTTAAATTCTTCGACCCAAAAATGATGTCATCGATGTAAATCTAGACCAGTAAGATATCATCTTTGTCTTTGATTAAGAACAGGGTCCTGTCAATCTTCCATTTTCTGAATCCATTCATCAATAGAAACTGGGAGAGAGTCCTTTACCAAGCTCGTGGCGCTTGCTTCAATCCATACAATGCTTTCCGCAGCTTGTAAACTTGGTTACCTTCTTCAAAACCAGGAGGTTTCACCACATATACTTCCTCCTTCAGTTCAGCGTTGAGAAAGGCACTTTTCAGGTCCATCTGGTAGACCATGAATCCGCGATATGCGGCATAGGCTAGAAATGGCCTTATAGCTTCCAGTCTGGCTACGGGGGCAAAGGTCTCATCGAAGTCAATTCCTTCGCATTGCACATATCCTTTGGCAACTAGTCTGGCTTTATTTCTGACTATGTTAACAGCTTCATCTCACTTGTTCTTGAATACCCACTTGGTTCCCATAGACTGATGTGATGGATGATCTACCAAGTCTCATGTGTGGTTGCGAGTGAATTCTGCAAGCTCCTTTTGCATGGAATTTATCCAGTAAGTTGATTGTCGTGCATCTGCTACCCTTGTTGGTTCGATCTGAAAGATGTAGCACGTGAGTAGTGCACTACTCTGTCTGATTCAAAATGGGAGACATTATCCAATACAACTTCTTTTGGATGGTTGCAAAGTCATTTAGGTCATTGAAGCTCGTCGACTTGAACGGAATGAATGAAGGGCTCCTCAGAGTGAACACATACGACCGGCACGTCAATGAGAAAGTAGTCTTCAGGGATTATCTCATTTCCTAATACTTGATTATCTGCGCCTTGGTCGGTCTGGATTGGAAGATGAATCTGGGCTTAATCTTTAGTATGGACTCTGTCTTCAATCTATACTTCGGCATCTCCTTGAGCTTATTCTTCGACAATAGTCTAGACTTGAGCGTCTTCAATCCTGGCTTCCTGATCTTCAGCCTGGCCTTCAGGATTACCAGTCTAAATTCCTGGGTCTTCATGTTCTTCTTCAGCATCATCAGCTTGGAAGACACCATTATGAATTCCCCCTTGATTTATGTTATCTTATGGAATTCGAGGTCTCAGCATGATAGTTAGCATCATCGACCTTCTCGATTGTCTGATGGCCAATCGAGGGTGTTGATTGAAAAGATCTATCCTTCATAGATCTAGACAAAATAGTCTGTTTGGCGTTGAAAGAATTCGTGCCCGACTGATTATTAACATTATTGATCTCAGGAATGTCTTCTCCCAGCTCTATCATGGTCCTGCGCAAGCTTCATAAAAAATAACATTACATGTTATCTCCACAAACCTTGGTAGTTTTATTGAATACCTGATATCCCTTGTGCGATGGGTGCCCATAACCAAGGAACATTTCTTCATCAGCTTTGGGAGAAAAGGCATTCAATTTTGGCTTGCCATTGTTATGATCATAACACGGAGAACCGAAAGCACAAAGACGAGCTAAGGAGGGCTAACGACCATGATACATCTCGTATGGGGTCTTTTAAGGTCTATAATTGATACCCCTCAGCCAGTCTATCTCGCTGAGTTGATTGACGCTGAGTAAGTTGTGCTTTAGGTTGGTGATGAGAGATACACTGATTTACCTTAGTCCTTTCCACTCGATGCATTTCCTACCAATAACTCTGCCTCTGGAGTTTTCACCAAAAAGCACAGGTGGTCCTCTGAATATGTTGAGCTCAGTAAATAGATCTCTCTTTCCTATCATATGAGTTGAGCATCCGCTGCTAAGAATCCACTCGCTTTTCTCCTGTTGTACCTGTTCCTACAATCATAGAGTATAGATATTAAGTGCCTGAGTCTTTGCGGGTCCTACGGGATTAGCTCGTGTGTTAGCCCATTAGGGATCCACACTTTCGTGATCTTAACAGCAGATGAAATTTTGTTGTTGTCACTAGCAGGAACCTTTCCCTTCCTCCTGAAATAATACATGACTTTTGTTTGGGAAGGTGTGGTTATGTGCAGTTCTCTTATATGTATGCTTCTTCTGAGAACCTTGGAATCTAGGTTCCGGGTATGAGTACCTCGGTGGAAGCTTGTTAGACAAGTTTGTACCACTTTGGTTAGCCTTTCTAGCCTTTAAATAAAGAGTGTGATTTGGCTTTGTCCTCAAGTAGATATTCCCTCTAGTTGGTACATTTCTCCTCTCAAGTTGGACTTGAGATTTGATTCCCTCGTGGGCATGCTGACCGGGTTGGCTGTTTAGCTTTCTTGCAGTATACACATGTTGTCTGGCTAAACTTATTGAGGGAGTTGACTTCCTTGCAATAGGAACATACTGTTTGGTTAGCTTATAAGGTCGTGTTGACTTCCAGTCAATATGAAATTTTGCCAGCTTAGGATAATGTTGTTTTACCAGCTTACCCTTTAACTGAGACTTATTTTTCTTATTCCGGTCTATCACTTGATGTTGTAATCTAACCAACCTTTAGCATTTCCAGTCTAAGCTGGCACTTTGAATGCTACCCCATGACCACTCGATTCACACTGCGTATTAAGTTTATCTTTTATGAAAATGATGGGTCTCTTAGTACCAGTAGGTGCAGGGTCTTCGTTGTTCAAATTATTTTTATACCCTAACCCTGACTTATTCGATGGTTCTCTCATGCTTTGCATGACTCCATCATGCCATTTTGAGCCTTTCATGAAAAAGAAAAGTTTCTCATCTTGCTCAAGGATGGTTAAGTTTAAGGATTTACACTCAGATCTCAAATCTTGAAAAATCTTAGTAGTGTTGAGTGTTCTTCCTTAAGTTTTGCTAGCTCCTCACTGATAGACCTCGATTCTTCAATCTCGTCGATCAAAACTGAAACCTGTGATCTCGGTGAGGTGTTTTCGCCAGCCAAGACATTTTTCATTTTATAAACTTTTTGAAATTATAATGATAAAATGTCTAAGGTGACTTCTTCTGAGTCGAAACAATACGAATCAGATTCGTTAAGAAAGCATGCGGAGAAACCAGTGATAAGAGGAATGTTTAATGGCTCACTTGAAGTTGTGAGTGTTTTCTCAATTTCACCTTCTGGTGCATCCTCAGCTTCCTTTCTCAATGCGACCATGAATGCTAGAAGAGCTTCCTCGTCGGTTTCTTCCTCATATGAGTAGTCCTCATCATGGTCTGGGATGTCCGGCATCTCGGTCCTTGTCAGCAAAGCTTGAGCTACTGCCTTAGATGCTCGGTGCTCAAAGACCTTCTTCAGTGTTTCCCTTTCTTCCTTTTCCACAGAGGGACACTCGAACTTCAGATGCTCGGAGGATTCGCACTGGAAGCATGCTTTGCTGGCTCGCTTAACGAATCTCTTTTCCTCAGAGTTGGGTGCTTTCTTCTTTCCTTTTGCCTTCTCGAGGAGTTTGGAAAGCCTCCTTATTTTCTCTTCAAGCTCGTCGATTGAGGTTTCTTCTTCCTTAGATTGAGATCCTGATGTAGTAGGAATCTCTTTCTCTTCCTTGTCCACAGAGGGACACTCGAACTTCAAGTGCTTGGAAGATCCATATTGAAAGCATGCTCTGTGAGCTCGCTTGACGAATTTCTTTTCCTCAGAGCTGGTCGGTCAGTATGGAAGGGTTTCTTAGGTTTCCACTTGGAATCCCTCTTTACGAAGTAAGCTGCATCCTCAGTTTGGTGGCTTGGTGAGCTGGCTGCTCGGATAGCCTCGTTCTTGTTCACCATTTGGATATCCCAGTCGTGGGCTTAGAGCTGGGCGAACAATTCTTTGATCTTCATTTGTGATAATTCTTTTTCTTTTAGTGCGGTTGTCTTGACGAACCAATCTTCTTGACGAACCACGTTCGGGCTTGATCCCTAAGTGAGAAGGGGAAGAAGCACAAACGGATCACATCCTGGCTTACTCCATTCTGCTTGATGGTCTCACACACCTCAACGAGCATCCGGAGGAGAGTGTATGGGTCCTCAACTGCTCGGCCACCAAATTGGTTCTATTAAACCATCTGAATCAACCAAGTTTTGAGTTCAAAGTTATTGGCATTGATACCAATAACAAATCCCTCATTGTCGGGTTGTGGTCTGTACTTCCTTGCTATGGCATTGGGATCCTCGTCGTTGGAGTCCTCTCGGTGTAGCCTTTCTTGCTCTCTTTCTCCCTCTCTCCTTACAGTCTCAGCTCTCCCTGCTTCCCTTTCCACCATCAGTTGCTTGACCAACTCCCGCATCTGATTCATCTCTTAGACCAAAAGTAGGGCACTCTTTGTTGTTGTTTGGGTGTCCGGATCCTCCAGAGGTGACATCTAAAGATTATCTTCCTCGTTTTGATTGTAAGGTGGCTCCATTTCAGTGCTTTTGTTGTTTTGTGTTTCCTTCGGATGGTTGCTTCAATTTCTGGATCAAAGACTTCAAGTGGTTTCCCTTGGGCCCTCGTGTTCATGCAAGACCTGAGAAAACAGATAAAAATTGAAAAAAATCAGTCTACATCGACCGACACGAGAGGTGCGTCGACCAACGCAAAAAATCTTCTGCGTCGACCGATGCAGCACGTGCGTCGGTCGAAACAGAATGCAAAACTCAACACAAACACACGCACACGAACCGAAATTAAATAAATAAATAAAACTCAATCCAATTAATCTCAAAACAAATTAGTAACAAGATAAGATCTAACAATTCCCCGACAATGACGCCAATTTGATCACCGCAAAAATCACAAATTAATTGAAAATACAGTGGCAAATAAATTTATAATATACCCAAAGGTAGTCGGACCCAGAGAAATTGTGTAACAAAACTATCTCATATACTAATCATAGTTTTAAGACTTGTTCTTTGAGTAAATAGAGATTTGGGTTTTGGTTTGGAAAATTTAAAGATGACAAGACAAAAACTAAAGGGTTTTGAAAAACAGAAATTAAAAAACACAGATTCTAGGCCAGATAATCAATTAATATACATGCTAAATCAATTAACTCATAATGGTGAGAAATCAAATAAAGTATAAAAATTCCTTGATTGGGCAATTTTAACCTAGGTTACTATCATGTGACGGTATATGCTTGGTTGGCCTCAAGAACACAATAATAATCAATCTCAATAAACACATATTTAATCCCTACAATCAATTATCTTCCTTTTGAGACAGAAAACTAATTATATTCAATTCATCTTCCTATTATTAATCTTCTCCTCTCAGTCTTTCAATTAACAATTATGAATATTACGGGTGTAAATAGGCCGAGCCAGGCTAGGCTTTGCTCCGGTAGGCCTGGGCCTGCGAAAAATTCAATAGGCCTAAGCCTGGCCTATTAACTGTCAAAGGCTTTTATAAAGGCCTAGGCCTGGCCTTTTTGGTTATATAGGCCGGGCTTTTGGCCTAGTCGAGGCCTATTTAAGCCTATTTAATAATTTTAAATATATTTTTACTTTTAAATTATAAATAAATTATTTAATTTTATAAATTAAAATTTGTGATTGTTTATATTTATTTAATTTATATAAATATTATTTACTCATATTTTTTAGAATTAAAATAATTTTGTCGTAATAACGAAATAAAAAGTTTTTATATGACTGGCATATTAAAATGATATGAACATCTAACAAAAGAGTCCATTTATTCGAATTATGGAATATCATTTGGAGTAAATAAAAAATATATTCAATCTTAGTGATAGAAAAATATTTTTTTTCATTGAATATCACTTACTAGTAAAAATATTAAAATTGTATTAAAATTTAAATTTAGATTTTAATATTAAATAATGAAAGTATTGAATAATTACATAATATATTATTTAAGTAGGTCGGCCTGTTAGGCTTGAAAGACCTAATTCGAAGCCTGAGCCCGAGCCTATTTAACTATATAGGCTTTTAAACAAGCCCAAGTCTAGCTTTTTTATGAAATAGGCCAGGCCTAAGAAGGCTTTAGGTAGGCCGGACCATAGGCCCCCGTCGGGTAGCCTGGCCTATTTCCACCCCTAATGAATATAGAATTAATTTCATCTCTCGATCCATCATCAATCCTAAATTCTATCAATTAAATCAGGAATTAAAACCACGCAATTTGAGTTGATTAATCTAACATGCAAACATGATTAATTACACATATCCCTAGAACCCGCTAGGGTTTCTAGCCACTCATGACGGAAAGAAACAAGAGAAACATATTATTGAATTGCATAATAAAACTTACAATAAAGATAAAGATTGTTCAAGTCTTCAATCTCGAAAAAAATGAAATAAACATTAAAGCTTGTTGAATCCTCTCCAAAATAATTAAAACTTCAAAAACTCCAACACTCCAGAAGAAGACTCTCTAAAACTCGAGCAGAACCAATATTTAAAGAGGTAGAGGTGTATATTTTGGGATCTAGGGCCAAAAATATGATTTAACGAATTAAATCTCGAAAATTCCTTTTTCTACCTCCGTGTCGGTTGATATGGAGCTTGCGTCAGTCGACGTGGCCTTAACCTCGGTCAAAACAGAGACCTTTTTTCGCCCATTTCGATCCTTCTGCGCAGTCTCACGGTTTTGGCCATAACTTTTACTCCCGAACTCCGATTGACCCGATTCCAGTTGCATTGAAAAGCTACTCAATTTCTATTTCCATGCTCCATTAGCTCAAATTCCATGCGTGGAAGAAGTTGTGACTGTTTCTTTGAACATCTGCTGCTTTTGATACGGGTTTTATTGAATTTGGCCTAAAACCTGCAAAAACACAACATGACAAGCATAATACCCTCTAAAATATACTCATGCTCATAATATGTAAATAAACTCAATAAAATAAATAAAACACTTGAAAACAATATAGATAAGTGAGTCAAATCCGAGCTTATCATCAGTACGTTTCTCAAATGATCCTTCTTGTGTCTTTGCGTTGGGATCTAGACAAGGAAGTCTATGCTGGCGTCGTCATACTTGCAAGTCCATGATGTAACGTCATCCTTCAGTACATGTTCGGTCCCTATGCTGGTAAGTTTGGCATATTTATTGAGACCATACTTGCTGGACCCATACTTGTTGATAATCCAAACTTCATCAGCCAGACTCGTATTCTTAGAGACTTGTAAGTTTGGCGTGAACCTTAATCTATTGACTCTTTTGCACATTCTAGATTGATTAGTCAGTCTAATCTTTATATTAGCTCCAACTTACAACTCGATATTGATCCTATATAGGACTTTACATTTTTCGACTATGCTGAAACTATCTAAGATGACTTTTACATACTTTGACCCACTAAAATAAATAACAATATAAGGAAATTTCTAACAAATTTCCTAACAGAAACTGTTGCTGATATTATTGAATATACTACTAATGATGAAATTGAAGATGGTTCAATACTGTTGGAATCAATCATGAGAAATGAGTCTTTGAGCGCGACAACAACTCTTTACAATTTTTTGTTGCAGCTAGAGAACTCGACACCAGAACTCTTGGTTGCAATTAAAAAGGTTAGGGATGAAATCCAATTAGATTTAATTTTTAAGAAACATGATGTAACAATAAATCCATATTTTAGCAAATTAACATGATATATATAATTGTAATATTTATGAATTATTAATTTAGAGTTTGAATGGAACCTAATATTTATAAAGGAATTTTTCGAAAAATTGTTATCTTATTATCTTATCGAATTTAGTGATTTTTTACTAAGGCCCAAGTCGAGACTGGAAGATTTTATTATTTTAGAGAATTTATTAATTTATAGAAGTTTTACTCTATTACCCAGAACAGCATAACATTGACTAGAATAATCATTTGGCCAAAGTTTTACTCAATTGACAAAGCATATAATTAAATTGAGAATTATAAAAGAATAGCCCAAGAACTATCAAAGGTTTGACAAATCTTTTTTGGTTGCTTTTTAGGCGATATAATTACTTGAATTTCCCCTCTCCCATGCAATTAGGTTTTGAGGGATTAAGAAGCTATAAAGGTGCAATTGTGATTAGGGTTATAGTGGTGGATTTGTTAGTCTACAAACCTACTGAATATAATATATCTCAAGCACAATATATATAATAAAAAAAGTTGTTTATTTTAAATAAATATTTTTTTAATTTGAAACAAAATAAATTTAAAATACCAAATCCATATAAATACAGTTTGAAGGGAGATGTAAGGTCGAAAGGGTGTGTACGGTTCGGTTCAGTCGGTTTATGTTGGGAAATCTGTCCAAGGTTTCCCTTCCCAGTAGCTTACTTGTT
>JAPKLW010000225.1:675773-697526 GCA_026898455.1 Plectranthus barbatus
TGACGCTGGTAGGACTTAGGATTTGATCCACCAAAACTATGATCTATCCAAGTAGCTACTGAGGGAGGGAAACTTAGACAGATTTCCCAACAATGGGTTTTGTATACTGAAAGCATTTATTATAATGAGTATACAACGATTTATTTCTCCTATCTGTTAAACAAACTTACATGTATGTAACAATGATATCCTCTTGACTCACCGATAGGGACAATCATACAGCGTGTAGTAGATCGCAGAAGACAGTAAGATCACTTGACCTAGTGAGACATAAACCTGATCACAGTCGAGACAGCGTATGAGGATACGTCTGTCCGGATGGCTACGGCATTGTCGGAATAAGTAATCTGTCTTGGTTGCTTGACATGCTGGTTTGCAAGGGTGGCGTATTGAAGGACCGCAGTGAGATGTGTTCGACTGTCTGACATCAACAAATACAAGATCTCGTTATTGATTGAGTCCAAACCCTAACGAAGGTTCAGGGGTTTGCACGGATTGACTGTTGCTTTGACTTGCCATGGTGGAGAGCCTGAGTAACGTGCTCGTATATTCGCATCTTGGGTAACAGCGGTTCGTGTAGTACTGCCTGAGACTGGGTTTAGGTAACCATATCCTAATAATAGGATGAGGACATTCCCTGAGGAGCTCAATGACATTCATCGTGCCAAAGTCCTGCAGGCTGATTAAGTTCAGGCACGAGAGATAAGGATTGAGTGAAACTAGTCAGGAATAATAAGTTATTAATTAATTGTAGATAGAGTTTGTCAGAAGCTCCGATTAATTAATGAATGTCCGGTAACCTTAAATATGGGGATTCTCAAATAATGCAGCCCGTTCTCATTGATGGGTTTTGTATACTAAAAGCATTTATTATAATAAGTATACAACGGTTTATTTCTCCTATCTGTTAACAATCTTACATGTATGAACAATGGTATCCTCTTGTCTCACCGATAGGGACGATCATATGGCGTGTTGTAGATCGCAGAAGACATTATGATCACTTGACCTAGTGAGACATAAACCTGATCATAGCCGAGACAGCGTATGAGGATATGTCTATCCGGATGGCTGCGGCATTGTCGGAATAAGTAGTCTGTCTTGGTTACTTGACATGCTGGTAAGCAGAGGTGGCGTATTGATGGACCGCAGTGAGATATATTCGTATGTCTGACATCAACGAATATAACATCTCGTTATATTGATTGAGTCCAAACCCTTACAAAGGTTCAGGAGTTTGCACGGGTTGACTGTTGCTTTGACTTGCCATGGTGGAGAGCCTAAGTAAGGTGCTCGTATATCCGCATCTTGGGTAACAGCAGTTCGTGTAGTACCGCCTGAGACTAAGTTTAGGTAACCATATCCGAGTAATAGGATGGGGACATTCCCTGTGGAGCTCAATAACATTCATCGTGCCAAAGTCCTGCAGGCTGATTAAGTTCAGTCACGAGTGATAAGGTTTGAGTGGTACTACTCAGGAATAATAAGATATTAATTAATTGTAGTTAGAGCTTGTCAGAGGCTCCGATTAATTAATGGATGTCCGGTAACCTTAAATATGGGGATTCTCAATTAATGCAGCTCGTTCTCATAACATGGTAATAAAGGGGTAGGTCAGTATTAATTCTGTGGTGAAAAAGAATTAATATTAAATAATTAATTGTGTCCTGGGTTGTGGACATGAGAATTAATTAATTATAGGCCCACTTTATTATTTGCATTAGGTCCCAGGACTGGCCCAATTAAATATGCTGAAAAAGGGCCCAGTAGCCCATTAGGGATAAAACCCTGGGTCTATAAATAGACCATTATCTCTGGAAACCCTAGCCACAATTGAACACATTCAAATCAGTGAAACCCTAAGGAATCCTCACCAGTAGCAGATCTGAGCAGCATTGGGACACAGCCCTAAAGATCTAATCTGGAGTACAGATTTCTCTTTTCTTCTCTCTTTGTTTTCGATTTTTTCTAAGAAATTAGATTACTAATTTCTGCTTCCGCAGATTAAATCGAATCGCGTGGTTGAATTGAAGTTGGAAATTCTAACGTGAAAGATCGGTTCAGACACTACGGAATAACGGTAATTCCTCAATCCACAATTCTGAGAATTAAATGCATAGGAGCATGCTAGGTTTTATCTTGTATTTAATTATGCACAATATCCATAAATCGATCCAGTTCAGTTTGATTTTGGTGATTCGGTTCACGGGAAAACCCTACAATTGGTATGAGGGTCAGGTTCTCTATTTATGGCTCTTTTGTGTATAATTAAATTCGATATGCATGTATCTATGAATTTATTATTGTGGATGGTTTTTGTTCCTCGTCGCAACCCGTGTGATTCAGCCCGCGGTGGTTTATCCGTGTAGGGCTGAATTATTTTTGTAAAATCACGAGAAAATTCATGATTAGTGTAGATTTGAAAAATTGTAATAGAATAGATTTTCTGTAATTTTTCAAATTATGTAATTGGACGGGTCGAGGACGAAGAACGAAGACGGAGCCAACGAAGGGCCGATGGAGGACGACGGCGGCACGCAGCGCGGCAGGTGCGCGGCCGGGGCGTGCAGCATGCACGGGCAGCGGCCACGGCGCGCGGCCTGCACGCGCACGAGGCAGGACGGCGTCGTGCGGTGCGCGCGCGCGGCTGCGGTCTGGGGCGGCGGCGTCGGTTGGCGGTGGCGGTGGTCATCGTCGGCTGATGCTGTCCCATCGCGGTGGCTCGTGTTTTGGTGGTTTGTGCAATCCTGTGTAAACCCTAGGGTTTGCATTAGGGTTAGGGCAAATCATCAGATCACAAAGGCCTAATTCCCAAAAGATTTGGTGAATCAAGATTTGGAGGCCCTTGAAGATTTGAAATGATTTGGAATTATCCAAATTAGATTCAAATTCAAATTGTAATAGATAGAATTTATTTTTTTATTTTTGTGGGGCCACGAGAAATTTTTGTTTGTCTTAATTTTCCTCGTATGATATGTGATTTATTTATGTGCGCAATTAAGCATGTGTAGATAAGAGGAAAAGCATGATTTATCGCTTTTATTATTTACAGCTTTCCAAGCATGCTTATGTGATTAATTTCTTGTTGGGTTTTATTTTGGGAATTTTTGGGCTTGTATTATTACATGCAAAAATTTGGGAAATATAATGACAAAGAAATTATGTGTGCGCATAAAGAAACATTTTAAAAGAAAAATACTAAGCAGATTTTTTAATTAAAATCAATAGACCTCCACAAAGCGGTCCTAGGCTGTAAGTGTCTCTCTCGTTCTAGTAAACATCTACGAGTGTATCTTGCTAGTTCCTAGAGGTGCATGGGTACGGTTGTTAGGATTTCTCGACAAACAATTTAAATCATGTGAATAGTGGGAGGGCTTTGCGTAAACGTCTACGAGTGTAGCTTGCGTAGATCTCTTTCACAAGTATTCTAGGATTGATTTAAATTATAGATAACAAAAGCTTTAAGGGATGTGCGGTATGGTTACGTGCCATGCTAAATTGTCTCTTTTGGCCGGAGTTAAATTTGTGGTTAATTGCTTAGAAGCATCTTAGAATATAATGCAAGAATTGCATCCCTGTTCATGAGAGATGGCTTGGTCTAAGGTTTTTAGTAATTATTAATTTCTAGTGTCAAAAGCTTCCTGACATGGTAGTGAAATTAAATGGATTGGGGCTTAAAACCCGCAGTTCTGGTTGAGGGTGACATCGTAAACGTCTACGAGTGTAGCTTGCGGTGGGAACTCTTGGGCAGTTAGTGGAAAACATTTGTATTTGATTTATTAAAAGGTTTTCAATGCATTTGTTTTCGAAGTTCTACATGTATGTTCTTATTTAAGATTCTTTATTGTTTCAGATATGTCTATGTCTACTGTCGATCATTTACTTGTTCTCAATCCTCAAACTGGTCCAAACTTCCATGAGTGGAAATACTGCATTGAGTATATCCTCCTGACTAAGCAACACATGTTTGTTCTTACTATGATGCCACTTGCCCCACGTTACCATAAAGTCTCTAGACGTGAGAAGGAGTTCTATGACAGATGGGTGGCATCTGAGGATTTTACTTACAAGTTAATCTCAGATAACCTATCTAGAGAACTCAAGCTCAAGTACATGGGTTATTGTAGCTCTGTGGCGATCTGGATGGACTTAGTGGCCACGTTTGGTGAAGTGGAACGAACTATCAACTGTGATCTCGTAAAAGACCTAGTCTGTAAGAGAATGGTTGATGGCAGTTTGGTGACACTGCATGTGATGATGATGGATAACACCATGAGACGATTCACACATAGAGGTGGATGTATATCTGATCGGGCTAAGATCGATATAATCCTGAACTCATTACCGCTTTCATTCTGTGACTTTAAGATGGATGTAGCTAAGAGAAGTGAGTACTCCTTCAAAGAGTTGCTCACTGATCTCATAGCAGAACAGTACATCGTACCTTCATGGGAGTCTGAGTTATCAGATCTTGAGCACAGCTTGGGCACATTGAAAGATGTGGTTCATACTGTGTGCGAGAACATGATTGATCGCAGATCACGTGAGAGAAGGTCAAATGAAATGAAGAGAGCTGGTTTCACTTCAAGTAAGAGCGCATGCGGAAGCAAGGGACAAGGTACGTCATTTGCATTTGTAATGGAAACATGTTTAGCATCGGTTTCTACTCATTCGTGGGTAGTGGATACTGGAGCTACTGATCATGTTTGTTACATTTTGCAGGGGTTCACACCGAGGAGGGTGCTGCAGAATGACGAGGTTACCATCTCAATGGGGAACGCAGCACAAGTGAGTGCAGCTGCCATTGGAGATTTCACCTTGTACTTTGATGATTTTGTTTTAACTTTAAGAGATGTTTTGTACGTGCCGGATTTTTGGCGAAACCTTATTTCAGTTTCCAAATTTTATGTTGATGGATATTCAGTTATTTTTTATAGTGGTGTTTCTATCATTGGTAATAACGGTGTTATCTGTCGTGGGATGCTGAATAATTCTCTCTATGTTGTTAACTGTAATCATAAGTCTTCCGCAAGTATTACATGTAAATCATCCGTAATTGATAATCCTAGAAAGAGAAAATTTACTTCTTTTGATGAGGATTTTACATATCTCTGGCACTTGAGACTGGGTCACATCAGCTTGAAGCGGATTCAGAGACTTGCAGATGACGGTACATTAGACTTAGTTCGGGCTGTACCTTATCAAGTCTGCAAATCCTGTCAACTAGGCCTTTCAAGGCTAGTCAGTCTCGAGCAGAGGAAGTGTTGGAATTGATCCATTCTGACTTATGTGGACCGATGTCCACGCAGGCTCGTGGAGGGTACGAGTACTTCGTCACTTTCATTGACGATTACTCAAGGTACGGATACGTTTACCTGCTTCGCTACAAGTCTGAATGCTTTGAGAAATTCAAAGAGTTCAAGGCTGAGGTAGAAAAGAAGGTCGGAAAACTATCAAGCCGCTGCGATCTAACCGCGGTGGCGAATACCTCAGTAACGAGTTCCTGTAATATTTGTCAGAAAATGGGATTACATCCCAGTGGACTGCACTGGGCACTCCCCAGCAAAACGGTGTAGCTGAAAGAAGAAATAGGACTCTTATAGAGATGGTAAGATCAATGATGAGTTATGCAAACTTACCTATTTTGTTTTGGGGCTACGCATTGGAAACAGCAGCTTACGTGCTTAATGTGGTGCCTTCTAAATCAGTTCCTAAGACGCCTTCTGAGCTCTTCCTTGGTCGCAAACCTAGTTTGTGCAAGTTTAGAGTATGGGGCTGTCCGGCACACGTACTGTCGAAGGAAACTGATAAGTTAGAAAGCAGGTCAAAAGTAATGTTGTTCATAGGGTATCCCAGGCAAACGAAAGGTGGTTACTTTTATTGTCCTAGGAGTCAAAGAATCGTTGTTAGCACCAATGCTAGATTCTTGGAGGACGAGTATGTGAGTAATCACAAGTCAAGGAGTGATATTGTTCTTCAAGAAATTGAGAACGAGAATGCAATTCCAAGGGAAGGGGAACGTGTAGATGTGGGTGCACCTGTGAGAGGCACAGCACCAAGTTACTGCACCTACTACTGACACGACACCGATGCCTCGTCGTAGTGGGAGAGTTATTTTCCAGCCAGAAAGGTACATGTTCGTGGGTGAGTCTTCGGACTTGAGCCCGGAAGACGGACATGAGGACTTTGACCCACTGACTTATGAAGAGGCAGTGCAGGACAAGGATGTTTCCAAATGGCGTGTCGCCATGGATTCTGAAATAGAATCCATAACTGCTATGGATGTATACCAGAAAACTGATTTGCTGGATGGCTTTAGGGCCATAGGGTGCAAATGGGTATACAAGAGAAAGAAAGGGGCGGATGGAAAAATCACGGCTTTTAAAGCCAGGTTGGTGGCAAAGGGTTATAGTCAGAAAGAGGGCATTGACTATGACGAAACCTTTTCACCCGTAGTCATGCTCAAATCCATCCGGATACTCCTTGCCATAGCTGCGCTTATGGACCTCGAGATCTGGCAGATGGATGTCAAAACCGCTTTTCTAAACGGTTACCTTAAAGAAGGTAGGGACATCTATATGCAACAACCCGAGGGTTACATAAGCAAGGGCAAAGAACATCTTGTCTGGAAGCTTAGGAAGTCCTTGTATGGACTTAAGCAAGCTTCAAGGTCGTGGAACTTGCGTTTCAACGATGTGATTAAATCCTATGGATTTTCACAGTTGGAAAATGAAAGTTGTGTTTACCGACTTTGTCTCAGTGGGAGCGTGGTCTTCCTTGCACTTTACGTTGATGACATACTCCTATTTGGAAACAACGAGGGAGTGATGTCCGAAATCAAAGCTTGGTTATCCGAACAGTTCCAAATGAAGGATTTGGGAGAAGCTGGTTACATTCTATGGATTAAGGTCTTACGAGATCATAAGAGAAGAATGTTGAGCTTATCCCAGGCATCCTATGTGGATACTGTGATAGCCCGGTTCAGCATGCAACTCGCCAAGAAAGGTTTGCTACCTTTCAGACATGGCGTTCATCTTTCTAGTGGGCAGTGTCCTCAGGCACAGCGGGAGAAAGATGAGATGAGTCTTGTACCATATGCTTCGGCAGTGGGTAGCCTCATGTATGCGATGCTGTGTACCAGACCAGATATCTGTTATGCCTTTGGCATGGTAGCGAGATATCAATCTAACCCTGGACAGGCGCACTGGACTGCTGTAAAGCACATCCTCAAGTCCTTGTAAAGAACTAGGAATTTCTGCCTAGTTTATCAAAGTGAGGATTTGTGTGCTGTGGGTTATACAGACACGGATTTCCAAGGGGACCAGGATGAGAAGAAATCGACCTCAGGATATGTGTTTACCCTGGGAGGTGGAGTTGTATCTTGGAGGAGCTCAAAGCAGAAATGCATTGCTGACTCCACCATGGCGGCGGAATATGTCGCCGCCTCCGACGCCTCGAAAGAGGGGGTATGGCTCAAGAATTACCTTTTAGAGTTGGGCGTGATCCTGAGTTTGCCGAGGAGCATCACAATTTATTGTGATAACTCTGGTGCAGTGGCAAACTCAAAGGAACCGCGGTCTCACAGGGCAAGCAAACATATAGAGAGAAAGTACCATATCATACGAGAAATCGTATCGAGGGGCGATGTGCTGATTAAGAAGATTGACACTGCTGACAATCTTGCTGATCCATTTACAAAGAGCTTACCGCATAAAGTTTACGAAAGATATATTCGTGAGCTGGGTCTGAGGTGGATGCCGACCACTGACAGTGGTTAAAGAGACAGCAGACTAGATAGACGGACTGTATACTCTGTAATAGCTTAGTTATGCTTTGAGTATAAGTGGGAGATTGATGGGTTTTGTATACTGAAAGCATTTATTATAATGAGTATACAACGGTTTATTTCTCCTATCTGTTAACAATCTTACATGTATGAACAATGGTATCCTCTTGTCTCACCGATAGGGACGATCATACGGCGTGTTGTAGATCGCAGAAGATAGTATGATCACTTGACCTAGTGAGACATAAACCTGATCACAGTCGAGACAGCGTATGAGGATACGTCTGTCCGGATGTCTGCGACATTGTCGGAATAAGTAGTCTGTCTTGGTTACTTGACATGCTGGTACGCAAAGGTGGTGTATTGATGGACCGCAGTGAGATATATTCGTCTGTCTGACATCAGGGAATATAAGATCTTGTTATATTGATTGCGTCCAAACCCTAACGAAGGTTCAGGGGTTTGCACGGGTTGATTGTTGCTTTGACTTGTAATGGTGGAGAGCGTAAGTAACGTGCTCGTATATCCGCATCTTGGGTAACATCAGTTCGTGTAGTACCGCCTGAGACTAGGTTTAGGTAACCATATCCGAGTAATAGGATGGGGACATTTCCTGAGGAGCTCAATAACATTCATCGTGCCAAAGTCCTGCAGGCTGATTAAGTTCAGGCACGAGTGATAAGATTTGAGTGGTACTAATCAGAAATAATAAGATATTAATTAATTGTAGTTAGAGCTTGTCAGAGGCTCCGATTAATTAATGGATGTCCGGTAATCTTAAATATGGGGATTCTCAATTAATGCAGTCCGTTCTCATAACGTGGTAATAAAGGGGTAGGTCAGTATTAATTCTGTGGTGAAAAAGTATTGATATTAATTAATTAATTGTGTCCTGGGTTGTGGACATGGGAATTATAGGCCCACTTTATTATTTGCATTACGTCCCAGGACTGGCCCAATTAAATATGCTGAAAAAAGGCTCAGTAGCCCATTAGGGATAAAACCCTGGGTCTATAAATAGACCATTCTCTTTGGAAACCCTAGCCACAATTGAACACATTCAAATCAGTGAAACCCTAGAGGCAGAGAGAGAGTGGGCGGCGCCTGTAGAGGGGAGAAGAAGGATTTTTCTGCTCCGGCCTACAACACAGATCTGTGAAATCCTCACCAGTAGCAGATATGTGCAGCATTGGGACACAGCCCTGAAGATCTAATCTGGAGAACATATTTTTCTTTTCTTCTCTCTTTGTTTTCGATTTTTTCTAAGAAATTAGATTACTAATTTCTGCTTCCGCAGATAAAATTGAATCGCGTGGTTGAATTAAAGTTGGAAATTCAAACGCGAAAGATCGGTTCAAACACTACAGAATAACGATAATTCCTCAATCCACAATTCTGAGAATTAAATTCATAGGAGCATGCTAGGTTTTATCTTGTATTTAATTATGCACAATATCCATAAATCGATCCGGTTCAGTTTGGTTTTGGTGATTCGGTTCACGGGAAAACCCTACAGTCATAACGTGGTAATAGAGGGGTAGGTCAGTATTAATTCTGTGGTGAAAAAGAATTAATATTAATTAATTAATTGTGTCCTGGGTTGTGGACATGGGAATTAATTAATTTATAGGCCCACTTTATTATTTGCATTAGGTCCCAGGACTGGCCCAATTAAATATGTTGATTTGAGTCTAATAGCCCATTAGGGATAAAACCCAGGGTCTATAAATAGACCTCTCACTCTCTAAAACCTTAGCCACTTCATAACACTCAAAGTCAGTTGAAACCCTAGATTAGAGAGAGAGAGGGTGGCGCATAGCAGTAGAGGGAGGTGAAGGAATTTTGACTCTGGCCTAGTGATACAGATTTGTGGAATCCTCACCAGTAGCAGATCTGAACAGAATTGGGATACGGCCCTGAAGATCTGATCTGGAGAACAAGTTTTTTCTTCCTCTTCTTTTCTTTGTTTTTTGATTAATCTAGAAATTAGATTTCTAATTTATGTTTCTGCAGATTTAATCGAATCGTGTGGTTGAATTGAAAGTTGGATATTCAAACGCGAAAGATCGGATCAGACTCTACGGATTTATGGTAATCTCTTTATCCACGAATTAAATTCATAGGAGCATGCTAGGTTTTTGTGAATTATTATTATATGCAATATCCATAAATCGATCCGGTTCACTTGTGTTTTTGTGATTCGGTTCACTGAAAATCCCTTCACCAAGTTCACTCAGATTTAAAAGCATATGATGGCTAAGTAAAAGTCAGTACAAGGATGTTCATAATTGGATTCCTCGGACTGAAGTTGAGTCTGACAAGAGCAGGTAGAAAGTACATGAAGTACAATCTTTTTCAAAGCAGACAAAGCATGGACTATGATTGGATCGTTCAATCTTGTCTCTAACGACTGGAATTTCGTGTCTACGGGTAGGATTCAAATGTTCGAGGAATCTCCTATAATTAGTCCAACAGTTCGAATGAAGAATAACCAAGAATCTTTCTGAAAACTAAGCCAAAACTCTGCCAGTTTTTCTACTAAAAAAGCTCTCTATTTACTCCGTGATTCTGTTCACGAGACTTGAGTTCCCAATTCAAGTTAAACATTTGTGTTGCGTAGTTCAAAGCATGAGGCTAAGCATTAAAGCTTAAGCTAATTCTAGGTAAATATATATCCTTCAAAGATATATTCACAGCAGTCAGTTCCTACTTTGGGATTCTGACTATCACATGCGTCTAGCCAACCATACTGAGTTCTGGAAGAATTAGCAAACATCCAACTACCAAGTAGGGGTGAGCAAAATACCCGGAAAACCGATAACCGAACCGGACCGAAACAATTTCGGTTATTTCAGTTTGGTTATTTTAATTCTATAATTTCGGTTTACGATTTTCAATTTGGTTATTTTTTTTCGGAATCGTAATAACCTAAATAATATATATTATTATTAATTTTTTATTTCTTTTTTTAAAATAATAAAACTAACCCTAAATACCTAAATCTATATTGAAACACTTTGCAACCTTCCTTCCCAGGTGATAATTTTGGTTTTTATTGAATTAATTTTTTATTTATTTTATAATTTTCAATTTTCAAGTGATAATTTCGGTTATAATCGAATTACCGAAAATCGAATTTAAAATTTCGGTTCGGTTATTTTGTTAATTCGGTTCAATTCAGTTACTTTCATTTTAATTTCGGTTATTTTGGTTCGGTTATTTTATGCGCAATAATCGCACCGAATAACCGAATACTCACCCCTACTACCAGGAATCAGTTAGGTGCGTCCTCACTTTGACATGAAGAATGAGTCAACTTGCAAGGAGTTTCCAGATGAGTAACAGACCGAATGACGGAGTTCCAACGGGCTATCCATAGATCGCAGGAAGGATATTAAGTCCGAACCACTTTAATATCCTGAGTCATTTACTTGCTTTCTTTTAAGTTTCAGCATTCTTAGTTTCCTCAAACTTACTTTAAAACCTTCAATACTTGTCTAAGTATTGAAGTCTATTTATGTGAAACTTACTTAAGAACTTCATAAGCATAAAACTTACTTTATTAAACCCAAAACTGAGTTTCAGTCAGTTTCGGAAAACAAGATCATTATATACTTATTTTCGCTGCAATAAATTTGACCCTGATTTCGGGACCAACATTATTTTAATTTTTCAAATTTTTAAATATTTTTTTTATCCATTAAGATTTAGATATATCATAATTCATTTATAAATAGACCACACATATTTATAATTTATTTATTTAATCATATAGCATAGGATCCACATAATAAAAACAGTGGAAAAGGCTTGAAGAAATTAACATAATCATATATATATATATATATATATTATTATTATGTATATATATTTTTATTATTTATTTATATATTAATTTTTTTATATAATGTATTCTCAATTTAATTTAGTTTATATATTATATTCCAGTTAGAACTTTTCGGATCCACCAGTGACATATAATGCAAACTCGAATAACTATAAACCTTATGTCTTTTATTTTATGTTTTCTGCTTAATTCATTTTTGAATTATTTTAATTCTTTGTCTCGTACAAAATCACCCACAATACAAACTTAATGCATTTGTACATTATATCAGCGATTATGACTATTATGTATATGTTAATGTTAAATATTTTCTTTTGTATTAAATATAGGGACAGATGCAGACTTTAATAACTTGTAGTATATATGGATGTTATCGAACCGACTCGAGTAGTGTGGTGCTTAAGTTTGACTCTTTTAGTATCAAGTCTAACTTCGAGCTTTTTTATCAAAAATTTTGAAGTTCACGAACTTAATCGAACCTTAGTCGAGCCTAAACGAACTTTCTAAATTTAGAATATTTTAAAAATATTCATTATTATTTTAAAAGAATAGGTTATTTATTTCAAATTTAATATCATATCCATGTTCAAGTTCAAAAAAAATTGCATTACTATAATGGTTTATCATTGTTGTTGCTCTTAAATAATGAAAATATTATTTTCATAAAATTAATTATTTTATATTTATTTATAATTTTAGTTAATGAGCTTGCTCACGAGCTCACACGAGTCGAATATTATGATACTCGAATTTGATTTATTTAATAAACGAACTTTACTAAACAAGTTGGCATGAACTTTTATTGAGTCGAGATCCGAATAATTTGATGAATTTACCATGCTAGTAGTATATATTATTGTAATTCGATAGACTTCATCGCTAACAAAATATTTTAATTGTTTAAATGTGACAAAGGAATATGTCAAAAACAATAGGAACCTTCGTCAAACAGATCGAAACGAAAACAACTTTCTGTGCATTCATATATATTATAATGAAATAATAAAAATTTCATAAATTGAATGCAATAATCAATGATCCCTAAGTCATTGAAATATCAACTATTATATTAAATGAAACTCCAAAAACTATGTGTTTTAATATAATTTTTTATTGGTAGATAATTAATTTATTAAGTGTCAAGTTGGGAGAATCAGATTAGGGATTAATTCCACAATTCTACGCTAATCGTAAAAGTCTATTTCTTCACCAACCAATCAAATTCAGCTACTAATTCTTCGAATTTGGCAATTACTGTATCAGTTCCTGTATCATTTTCATTAAAAAAATCAATTATAATCGGCTACTTATATAAAAAGATTTTGTTTCAAGTCATTTTTTATTATTAAATACATATAATTAATTTGGAGCTCATAATTACAAGTGCTTAAATTAATCAATATATTCGCCATTTATTGTAATAAATTGAAGCTCAAATTCATAGTTTATCATATACTTAAACTACTTGCATCTTAAGTTGGAGACCCAATACGATTTTTTTGGATATTAATAATGTATTTTCAACATTACTCGTACAATGTGATTAAGATTAATAGTGTAAAAGTAATCAAATGAAAGAAATCAATCAAACATGCAGGAAACTTTGCTCTCTGTTTTCAACAAAAGCATTATGATGTATGACCGTTGACTGACTAGTTTTATTCATATTTAATTTCTTTGTATATTCTAACATTATTATTATATATATACTTGTCAACTCAATCAGATAATTAAACATCACCACTTTGCACTATTTTGATAAAATTGAATTGGAGTTCGTGTTATTCGAATCTTATTTGCTATCATTACACAATCTCAAAAAAAAAAAAAAAAAAAAATCAAGAATAGTATACGTGTAGAGATTGAGAGTGGTGGGAATTTTCAATCGAAAACTCATATTAAAAAAAAATTAAGAACTCCGAGTAAGATATTAATTTCTACTATCAAAATCTTGAATGGTGAGGGACAGCTGACCTCATAGACTCGTCGGGAGATATTAGCATAAAGTGTAGCGTGAAGAAATAAGCATGCTATATAAATATAATGGATGTAATTTGTATAAGAAGGTAAGCAAATTATTTAATAGCAGATTTAAAAATAAATAAAAACAAACAAACAGAGGAAGTGACGGGGAAGTGGATTCCTAAAATATGAATATTATATTAATATGCATATATGATCATATTTTTATATATATAATTAAGTTGCGAGATTGAGAAATTCAACGAGATAGAGTGGAAAATGGAAAGAGGTTGGAGGGTCTTCCAATTGACTATTTCCAGATCTGATTCCAATTCTTGGATCAATTTTAATTTTTGGATTTCGTACTCGCATTTTATTTATTCATGCATCATCACACACTTATTGGCGATATTAAATTCGATGCTAAAATTTAGTTTGTATTGAATAGAAATAAATTTAACTTAAATTAAAAATTATTTATAATCTTTTTATTTTTTAATTATGTGTGTTATGTTTATTTTGCTTTTTTGCTATATATATTATGCTTAAGATATGCTTTTGTTTGAATAATAAATGTTTTATCTCAGCACATGATTTGAATAAATTGAAGACTCGAAATTTATTCATGTTTTTTACAATTTTTTTTAACACCAGATCTAATTAATCTCTCTATATAGGTATAAATTTCACTGGAAACTAGTGAATACTTGAAAATTAAAAGGAAATCTAAAACTCTTAACTTTGAAAATATGGAGAATTGTGATTAAAAAAGTATTTCAGTTGAAAACAAAAAAACATTTTATTGAATCTAAAACTCACAAAATAAAATATTTAATCTTATCCAAGAAAACATTTTTTTTTCAATAAATGGACTTTTTTTTTTGGATGAATTATTTTATTATGTAAAAGATTGTGCACTCATATAATTTTACAAGTGATTTCATAAAGAATTTTTGCGCAGATAAAGAATTTATATTTCGTTGCTATGACGAAACAAGTGATGGTACTTGTTAGAATCTTTTATTAAAACTCGTATCAATAATCTATTAGATATAAATAAAATATTTCCACCATTTATATTTTGAGTTAGGTAAGAAAAAAAATTTAATCTTTAAGAAATCACCATTTAAGCACTATCATTTTATATTTTCAATAAAAACGGATTACAAACATCTAACGTGTGTAAATTATTGACCTTAAATTATAATCTTGTAGAAAGTAAAGCGTTATTTACAAAAATGACACATGTTAGAAATTAAAACGTAATTATTCCTATAATTAGTGATGTATTTTTAGTCGTTCTAATCTTATCATAAAATAGATAATATGTGTCTCCTCAGTTGTGGTATCTAGTATCTTCTCATCATTGACAGGAGAAATCAAAGCAAAATTATTTTTATCGAATAGAAAAATGTAAAATAGAGTTTGCAAATTTTGTATCAGTATATATTAATTAGTTATATAATATGCGTTGAAGAATATGATTACTTGGGAATTTGGTCTGTCACAAATTTTAAATATTGGGGAGCGTAATTATTTATAAAAAAGATTAAAGTCAAGAATTATATGCGTCTTAATTGGTTGTCTAATTATTCTAACTTCTACCTCTACTGCTGCTCCTACTATTTACCCGTTTAATTTCGGACGAGGGAATTGACTTCTGTGCCTCAAAAGTAGCATTCGTATCTAGAGAGAGAGAGAAACTGCATAAATTCTTGCTGATAATTATCTCCATGGAAAGAGGAGAAGAAGAAGAAGAGTTCAGCGCAGAAATGGAACCTGATCTCTCTCTCAAGCTGGATGCTCAGAAAGAAAAAACAAACAAACTCCATACGTCATCTCAGATTCAAGAACCTGCTGCTGTAAATGAAAATCCTGAGAAGGGATTCATCAAAGAAGAGGTATCTATGCATATATAATATTATTATTATTATTATTATGTAGTTCCATTGATTTCATCATATACTCTACATGATGGATAGGATTGCGTGCATGATTTATTGTTTATGCTCTTGGGTGAATGAATGAAAGGAACTAACTGTGTAAGAATTGGATTCAGCTGTCTGTTTTGCAGATGCAGATGAATCGCGTGAAGGAGGAGAACAAATTGTTAAGAAACGCAGTGGAACAAACTATGAAAGATTACAGTGATCTTCAGACAAAGTTTGCTCTGATTAAACAAAACTCCAAAAATGAGGTAAACAAAGACACAGAGAGATTCATGCATCTGATTTTATATATTTTAATGAATTTGTTTAATTAGGAGCCCAATATGGTTTCCTTGCTCAACGGGAGGAACAAGGAAGACGAGGACGTCGTGGATATGATCTCGGAAAATGAAAATGAAAATGATGGACTAGGGCTGTCTCTGAGGGTGGCGAGCAGCTGCGGTGATCAGGCGGAGATGATGGGAAGATTTGGGGCCAGTCAAACTCAGATAGACAGCAGCAGCAACGACAACATGGCCGGATTTACGAGCCATATGCCTAATAAAAGAGCTAGGGTTTCGGTCCGAGCAAGATGCGAATCAGCCACTGTGAGTCCAATGTTTGATACTTTCATTGCTTTTAATATTTTTATTCAATTATTTCTTGAACTTCATTAATTCGACGCATATTTTTATTAATATAATATATGAAGAAGATGCATATATATATGTGTAGATGAATGATGGGTGTCAATGGAGAAAATACGGGCAAAAAATAGCAAAAGGAAACCCATGCCCTCGAGCCTACTATCGTTGCACCGTAGCTCCGGGATGCCCAGTCAGGAAACAGGTACACACACACACACACCATTTCCTATTGCATGCCTAACTATTTAATTAATACACTGCTACTTGGAGTCCTTATACGATCTACTCTTCTATTTCTTAATGACTACTGATTTCAAGTTTAATTACCACTGTCTTTCTTTTCTTTTTTTTTTAATTATCGATTCAACATTCGAAAGATGAAATTTTAAATCAAGATATGAAAATTCTCAATTAATGACCTTAAAATTATAAAATTTTCAATTTAGGACATCAATTACAGGGTTCTAAAATTAAGAATTCATCTTCGGGGTACTGCATAGATTATTAAACTAATGAATATAAATTGTGGTTTAAGAAATATTGAATAGATATCATATTGTGGCTTTTTTTTTCCCTTATATACAAAATTAATTTTATAAATTTTATATGTGTTTGGTTGGGATAAAGTTAATATATGCATTGGAGATCTTGCTCAATTTTGTGTATGAAATTGTACACTTTTTATTTTTTTAGTTGGGGGAATGGAGGCGTGAAACCTCTCTATTTTCATAAGAATATTCACTATTTAGATATTTTAAAAGATAAAAGAAATACAAACTAATGAGCCATTAATTTAGTAAACTAATTAAAAACTTACTCTATCAATAAATAACTATAGCTACTATTTACACTTCGATGCTACATGGTCTTGTATTACTACTCATTATGAGTTACTAGTTTAGGTAACTACTAATTGATTAAAATGATATTTATTTACTCCCTCCTTTCCGATTATATAGTCCGGGTTACTATTTTAAGGTGTTTCAATTATATGGTCCATTTCTATATTTGATATTATTTTTATATGGTAATTTACCATTACATCCTTGAATAATTTTGGAAAATAAGAATATTAAATGCAATATTATGAAATAAGAGGTTAATTAATGTTTTAAATAAGGGTAATGTTGGAAGTTTGTTTAAATATTAAATAATTTTTTACAAACATGCAAGATCAAACTGAACTATATAATCAGAACGGAGGGAATATTTATTTATTTTTTGAATGAAAGGTTTCAGGATCAATCCTCATTTGTCTCATTTCAAAAAAATTCGCAATTGTTGATGAAGTGATGAGTTTCATGTAGGTTCAAAGGTGTGTAGAAGATACATCGATATTAATCACCACGTACGAAGGAACACACAACCACCCTCTTCCGGTAGGTGCAACCGCAATGGCATCGACAACATCGGCTGCAGCATCTTTCATGATGTTCGACATGAACAACAACGAGATGCTGCAACCAGCCGCAAACCCTCCTTGCTACAAAGCTAGCCCTCATTTCATAAATCCCTCTTCACCATTCCTGCCAAACCTAAGACCCCTAAACCCTAATTACTATGACCCTACAAAGGGAATCGTTCTGGACCTCACAAGCAACCCTACCCCTTCCATGGCCCAGTTAGGGTATTCATTGATCCCTAAACCACCCAACTTCCACGGCAACACACTCGTCAGCCAGCTTTTTCCTGGCCCCAATGGATCATTACAAGAGCACCCAAACCAAGGGAGTTTTGATAAAACAATGTTGTCGGAAAATGTGAGTGCAATTACTTCTGATCCTAAGTTTAGGGTTGCTGTTGCAGCTGCCATTTCCTCACTCATCAATAAGGAAAGCCAAACAGTCCCTATAGATGGGGAGATCGGTGGCAATGTTAAGGATAATAACACATGGATTCTTGAATCCAGTACTAATCCTATCCATCATTCGCCTACCCAATAATTTGGATTTTTATTTAATTGATACATATAATTATTATCTTGCAGAGTCAGTCGTGGAAGATTATTAATTATTACATGTACATTTAATTAGTTGTCAGTTATCTATATTTTGTAGTAATTGTTTTTTTTTTTTTAATTGAAGTCAGAGGATTCAGTTACATTATAAACAGTGAACATTAATTTTGCTACTTTTTTTTTTCTGGGATTTTAATAGTGTTGTGAGCTGGAGCTTCCATGTGAAGCCCTTGAATGTTGTAAAAATCAAGATAGTCTAATTAATTAAAAAAGATGTTAAGTCCATATTTTCTTGTTGATTTTCCTAGAAATTTGGATCTGATCTCATATTATTTTTCAGATATTTAATATGAATAGGGAGAGAGTCTTTCACATGTACCATTTAACTTTTCCATTTGGGTTTGATTCAAATCGTAAATTAATTAGTCAAGAGCTATGTTCTCTAAAATATCAATTAGGGGCTCAATTTCAAAGGCAAGTAATTAGGCTGATTAGGCCGCCTTAATTGATGCGAGGCCCCTCCATGAATTAGCAGTAAAAAGAGTAAATTCATATTTAAGTTAGGATAAGTGATTTTCACGAGTCTAATAAGGTCAAATACGATTTCAATTAAGCATAAAATTTTTAATTTTGGATTCGATTTCGCATCGAGCATAACTCAGCTTGATAAGCTAATATGTTGTTCTTAATAAAAATTTATATTATCTATATATTATAAATTAATATGTAATTCATTAATAAATTAAAAGGTAAAATTAATTGGGCTTGTGAGTTAAAACTCACAAAGTCGGTCCCTTGTTTCGATTGTAAAAGTTCATTGGTATGTGATCAAATGATCATTTAACTCGCAAAATTGCAATTCTATCGAACTGAGAATTATAAAGCTCGAGTATCCGAGTCCTAAGAACTTCTATTTCTTTGTGCATGGTCCAGCAAACAGTTTCCTCCTCGAGGATCACGTTGAAACACAATCTTTCAACCAAATCACGTTCCATCAACGAGCTCACGACGACATATTGATTTATCTAATTTATTTACTTTGAGCCGGTGAATGAAATTGACCGTTACAATTTGGAGCCAATCGTTCAGATTTCATAGATTCCAATTGACAAATATATTGAAGCCCAAAACTAACAAAAAAAAAAAAAAAGTCGCCAAACATTCCGAATTAATTAAATTATACTAGTAATTATGATGATTTATCCAGAACTTTTAGAAATTTATGAAATTCAATATCTTAACACTTTCAAATTATTAAATCTTATCCTATAAAGCTATACTATGTTCCATTATATAATTACTTTCTCATTCACTTAACACAGTTAATTTTTCACAACAGTTGTGTTAGGAAATAAGTTTTAGTTCCCTCCTTAATTTGATGTTTTGATATATCAAAATTTACTTTAGCACTAAGTTTTTAGAGTTCTATAATGTAATCCTTGTATAGGATTGTTTGAGTTGTAATAGAACTTAGGTGCTGAAGACCGAGCAAAGAATATGCTCGAGATTTGAAGAAGTGTTTGTGCGTGAAACTTAGTTTCACTCAGTATAGAGGTTACCTTACTGACCTTCAGGTAGTCAGTATAATGGATGCCCATACTGAGTTTTGGAATCTCTGTATGAATGCTTAAAATTCAAGAGCACGTGGAACACAAGGTGAATCGATCGAAGTCAAATTTAAAGACGAATAAATTCTAAGTAAAAGTCAGTACGAGGATGTCCTATACTTGGATTCCTCGAACTGAAACTGAGTCTGACAAGAGCAAGTAGAATGTACAAAGCAAGTACACCTTTTCAGAGCAGAGCAGACCTACCAAAGAATGGTTGTGATTGGACAACATTCCTCTTGTCTCTAACGACTAGAATTGTGTGTCTAACGGGCATAAATTCAAACATCCAAGGATGTGCCTATAAATAGGTCTACATTTCAACCAGAAAAGGTTACGAACTCTCAAGCAAAGATAAGCCTACACTCTGTCAAACTTTCTACTGAAAAGTTCTCTGATACTCTGTATTCTTAATACGAGACTTGAGTTTCCAACTCAAGTTAATCTTTCTATGCTTCTGTTTATAAGCACGAGGCTAAAGTTGTACTTTGGTGAATATACTTTTCTAAGTAATATTCATAGCAGTCAATGTTCTACTCTGGAACACTGATTCTCACGAGCATCTTGCCACCAAACTGAGTTCTGGGAAGAACGTGCAAACATCCAACCTACCAGGAAGAAGGCTACGGGGTGCGCCCTCACTTCAACTTGGAGGCTAAGTCAGCAAGGAGTTCCTAAGTGAGTGACGACAGCAAACCGAAGGACAGAGTGTCGACGGGCTTTTCATAGATCGTAAGGAGACTTGTAATCAAGCTTAGTGGTTTCCCGATTAAGTTTGGAAGAGTGGATCTAGGATTTAAGTCTGAACCACTATAATATCTTGAGTCGTTTATTTGCTTTATTTAAGATTTAGCATACTTAAGTTTCTCATACTTACTTTGAAACCTTCAATACTTGTCTAAGTATTGAAGTGTATATTTGTAAAACTTACTTAAGAACTATTTAAGCTTAACTTACTTTCATAAACCCAAAACTGAGGTTTAGTCAGTTTCAGAGAACAAGTGAAATACTAAACTTACTTTCCGGTGCATAATATATTCTCTGATTTCGGGACCAACAAGTGGTATCACGCGCCAAGGTTCTTATAGACCAAGATTGTGTTGAGTCGCTTAGGACCAGATCTTTATTTCCTTGCGTTTGTTTGTTTCTTGTGTTTTAAGCTCAGGTATACAGGGATGGTACACATTACAAAGCTTCCCAAATATTCCCCAGAGACCTTCAACATATGGAAGAACAGATCTTTGATCATGCTGAAGAATGTCCATCCTGAGATGGCAGAAGTTCTATCCAATGGACCAATAAAGATCACGAAGGTGAACACTTAGCTCGGAGGAGCTGCTAGTCCAGAGATCATCAACCAGCCCTATGCTGAGTGGACCAACGATGATAAAGTCCGTTATCAACAAGAATCAGTCACCATGGAGCTGATTCTCCAATCCCTACCAGAGCCACTGGTTACAAAAGCTCTAGAGTACGACAATGCTTAATAGGTATAGGATTTTCTTGGCACTCTATGTCAGGAAACGAATCAGATGATGTGGAACAAGCTTCAAGTTTGCGTGGACAAGTACGAATCTTTCCAGCTTCTCCCTGGAGAGAACATCAAGTCCATGGAGGCTCGCTTTAATGCCATAGTATGTGAGCTGAAGAATATTGGAAGAGAGTACACTGTTGCTGACCTGAATGTGAAGATCCTCACCCAGATGCCAAAAGAACACTGGTTCGTGAAAGTCACCAGCCTAAAGGAGAAGGATCTATCCAAGATGACAACCAAAGAAGTGTTCGCCCAACTTCAAGCCCACGAGTGGGGTATTCAGATGGCGAACAGAAATGAAGTCATCTGATAGCCGCGTGAAGCACACACAATTAACACGTTAAATTTATCAATCCGGTCTCTTTTCTAATTCGCTCAAGTGGATATCATCTACTCAATTGAAGGGTACCAATAGCTAGGTTACTCAAAAGTCGTTGATTTTCATCTATCTAGGCAATGAATCGTAAACTAAGCTTTAAATGCAA
>JAPKLW010000225.1:708656-753350 GCA_026898455.1 Plectranthus barbatus
TATCCATAAATCGAATCCGGAGTTTAATAAATGGCGATTCATGTCGCCTATTGTAGACTCAGTTCCTATAAAAGCTAACAAAGCTTCTAGAGAAATCCATGGCCAAGACAGAGAGTTCAGAATGAGGTGAACAAAAATTCAGCGAGAGACCTCCTAAAGCATATTTTGAGTGCAACTCTCCAAATCACTTGAAGTATGAGTGCCCGATGGTTTCTAAGGAGGAAAGAGAACGTCTAAAGAGGATCTTTGAAAAGAAAGCCTCCTAAGTCGTTGCGAAGGCTATGTTTTCCATAGTTGAGGTGTCAGACATCCCAAACAATGATGATGGATACTACACTTCAAATAATGAGGCCGAACAAGAAGCATTTCTGGTGCTGATGGCCAAGCTTGAAGAAGAAGAACTTGGTAACTACCAAAAACTCAGTTTCAATTTCTATAGCATGCATTGAAGAGGACTTTGAATCTCATTGCTCGGATTAGAGGATGTTACTCTTGAAGTTTTAAATAAAGAATTCTCATAACTTTATAAGTTAAAAAATGCTTTGGTAGGAGAAAATGACTCACTGAAACTTAAAGTTTCAGAATTGACCAAGGAGATCGAAGAATCGAGGTTAATCAGTGAAGATTTGACCATACTGAAAGATGAGCATTCTATTTTACTTACTAATTTAAAAAATACTTCTAAAGAATGCGAATCTTTAAAACTAAAAATTTCTCAAGATCAAAATCAGATTTGTTCCTTGTATTCAAGTTTCAACAAAGTTGTCGAGGCCTAGAATAGCCAACGAGATCCCTCAGACAAATCAGGCTTAGGCTTTAATGAGGAAATTATGAGCAATCATGCATCAACTTCTCAAACTAGAAATTCATGTGATCATCATTTTAAAAATGATTCTAGTTTAGAAATTAAGTTGTTGGGAAAAGGAGTTGTCAGTTCTGACAAGTTCTCCAAATCAGCCAATCAGGGCAAAGGACAGAGGGCATTTCCAAAACTGAAATCTGCCCCAAGCATAAAAGTAATTTGGTTTCAAAACCAAATAAACTTGAGATAAAGCCAACGATGTCCAAGAAGTGGGTCAAGCAGACCATTCCTGATGAATGGAAACATACTTCAACATCTAAGACTGAGTTTCGTAAGAAGTTAGTATCATTTCTGGATTCGAGAAATCTGAGATCCTACAATCATAGCTCTTATGAGAGAAGGACTTATCCAAGTAAAAGGGACACCTACTCGAGGTCTGAGCCCAATAAGTTTTCTATTTCAAGGGCTACGAAGATTGTACACCCCGGACTTGGTTTTCGAGAACCAAACAGAAACTTAGTTTTAAAAAATTCAATTTCTAGGAAGTTAGTTCCTGGAAACTTGGTTTCGAGAAACTCGATTTCTCGTAAGGTTTCACACACACACACTCACACCATTCCTTCTCTTATGCATTCAAATAGAATACATTATTACATAAGAAAAAGAAAGGTAGAGAAGGCTGCATCACCTAAGCTTAAGTGAAACAAGTATGGATTCCAAGGGGATGGATTCCAAAGACTAACCAAGCAGGACCTGTGATAAACTCACATTTGTACTCAGTTATCCATGTTTTTCTCCTTTGTTTTAGTGCAATTAGGTTTAGTTATTAGTTGTTTTCGTGCATGAGTACATTATAGAGGATGTTATGCTTGCCATGCTAAGTTTTGTAAGTATTTGAGGCTAAAAGTGAGCAAGAGATGAGAAGAGCCGAGTTTTACTGAGTTGCTGCTTTGTTTGACACACGGGAAGTCGACCGAGTTGGAAGATGTGCCAAAATCCTGAAGCAGGACCTCTATGTCGACCGACATGGAGTATGTCGATCGACACGGAGGTCAGAAGCATGCAAGAAGAGAAGGCTCGACATGTGTGCTGCATGTCGATCGACACACCCTGTATCGATCGACACAAAGGCCAGACAAGGGTGAATCGACATGTGTGCTCCATGTCAATCGACACGGAGGCCGAAAAGGAGAATTTTTCCCAGTTTGCAGATTTTTTATATTTTAGCCCAACACCCTGTTTAGATGTTTTCGCTCCTCTATAAATACTGAACTCCTAGGGCACGAAATTTACTTTATTTTCACTTAGAATATTATTACGTTGGAGTTTTTCCAAGACCTTGAAGGTTCCTATTGTCCTTACAAGGTAATTTATAATTTTTAATAATATGTTTACTTTATTTCAAGTAATGATTTGTGGCTAGAAACCCTAACAAGTTCTAGGGCTTTGATAATCTATCTGAGGCATGTATGAATAAATTAACTCAATAGCATGGTTTAATTTCTTGAGCTTAATTAATCGAATCTAGATTTAAAGAAAGATCGATAGATGAATTTGAATCTAGGTTTGTAGTTATCAATTGAAGGACCGAGATGTGAAAATTGGTAATAGGAAGAAGAGATTAAATACAATTATTTTCTGTCTCGAAAGGAAGAATTTATTTGTAAGATTTAATTAGATAATTATCAAGATTGGCTAATTTTGTGTTCTTGAGACCGAGAGGAGAGAGTCACAATTTAGTAATCTAGGGTTTAATTTCCTAACCAAGGAATTTATTCCACCTGAATCTAATTTATTCCCCATTGCTGAGTTGATGAATTTTGCATGTTGATAATTTGATTATCTATCCTGGAATCTGTATCTTTAATTATTGTTTTCAAAACCTTTACTTTTCTGCATTGTTATCTTTAAATTACAAACCAAAACCCAATTTCTATTTACTCAAACAACTATGGTTCAAAAGCTATAGCTAGTACTTAGGATAGTTTCATTATACAGTCTCAGAGGGTTCGACCACCTTAGGGTGTTTTATAAATTTATTTGTCGCTGTACTATAATTTTTCTGGTTAATTTTCCAGCGATCAACCCACAGAAGCTTGGGTACCTAAAATCTAACTTTCTTTGTTTTGCAGGTACAAGGTCACCAAAGTCAGCTCAAGAAGAAGAAGAGAGCTTGGATGTTGGATAGTGGGTGCTTAGCCCACATGACCGGAGAGAAGAAATTGCTCTCAAACTTGAAGATGGTAAGAGGACCCCCAGCTATCTTTGAAGATGATTCAAAGGGGAGAGTCATAGGCAAAGGATGCTTGGAATACAACGAGATCACCATCAACAATGTATCCTTAGTCACCAATCTTAATTATAACCTGATGAGTATTAGTCAACTTATCTAAAGGGGATATGAGGTGACATTTGTCGAGAACGAGTGACTGATCAAAGAGAAAGACTCCAAGGAGATCGTGCTGAAAGGAATGAAGAAAGGAAGTCTTTACATCGTGGACTGGGAGAGTGGAAAACCTGACACGTGCTTTGTCGCAACAAGCTCATCCCACGAAGGAGTAAATTGGCTATGACACAAGAGACTCAGCCACCTGAATTTCCGATCCATCTGGCACTTAGCCAAACATAAGCTTGTGGAAGGATTTCCACAAACAGGCTTCAAGAAAGAAGGAGTCTAGCATGCCTGTAAGATGGGGAAGCAAACTAAAGCATCATTCAAAAATCGCCCTATCACAGCAAGTATAGATCGAATATTGGAGTTATTGTACATGGAACTGTTTAGACCGGTCAAGCCATTCACCATTAGAGAAAAAAGGTTCACTCTCATTGTGGTTGATGACTACTCGAGATACACTTGGGTGAGGCTCCTGAAGACCAAGGATGAAGTTAAGCTCCAACTGCCAGAACTCATCCTACAAGTGCAAAACAACAAGGGAGTCACCGTGAAGAGGATCCACTCTGACAACGGGAATGAGTTTTGCAACGATCCACTCATGGATTTCTGTGCGGATGCTGGAATTGCTCACGAGAAGTCAACTCCAAGGACTCCTCAATAGAATGGTCTCGCTAAAAGGAGGAATCGCACGCTCAAGGAAGCAGTGAGGACCATGCTTGCAGAAGCAAGCTTAAGTGAAGGTTATTGGGGAGAAGTCTTGATGACGGCATACTATACTCAGAACAGAAGTGCTATCAATAGTCGATATCACAAAATCCTGTACGAGGTCTACAATGGTCGTAAGCCTTATATAGCTCATCTACGTGTTTTTGGTTCTCCTGGTTACATCCATAATAACAGAGAGTCTAATTTAAATACCTTTAGTCCCAAGGCGGATGAAGGTGTGTTCCTTGGTTATGGACACCCTTCATACAAGCATATAAGGTACTTAACAAGACTACGGAACTTGTGGAAGTAACATGTTGTGTTGTTTTTTATGAGTCTATTCAAGTGCGCAGGATATTGAAAGACCTGGAGCTTGGTGATCATGAGATCAAGGATGCCTGTGAGAAACTGAGTTCTAAAAAAGAAAATTCTAATACAATTTCTCAGGCTAGATCTATGAATGATCAATCAAGTACTCCAGAGGGCCAGGCCGGTGATGTAATTGTCCTTGCTGAGGCCATAGATTCACTAACCCTAAATGCATGTATCGATCAAGGGTGAACTTTAGGTGTTCAAGATGAAACTCAGTCTGGCGGCCAAGCTGAAGCTGACTTGCCAGGCCATGCTAACTTTTTTGAAGAAGAAGAAGAAGAAGGTGTTCATCCTGAGGATACCCAACCAGAAGTGAATCAAGAAGACCAAAGGCTGAAGATTGTGGAATCTATTGCTGCAGAAGGAGTTCAAGTTCCAGAGGCAAAAGACCAAGTTCCAGAGGACAATCTAGCCATGGTGGAGTCAACTCTAACCTCAATTCTAGTATTAGGAACAGACGGTACTGACCATCCTGGAGAATTTATTCAACCTGTTGAAGTCACTCAGCTCTAGAGACCAAAATGGCTGAGATACGATCTAGAAGAAGTTGTGCTTGATAATATTACAAACCCAGTTCGCACGAGGCAAGGAAGTGCCCTACTCACTTGCTTTATCTCTCAGAATCCAGAACCTACGAAGATAGGACTTGCTCTGAAGTCCACTGCAATTGGATCAATGCCATGCAAGGCAAGCTTGCTGAGTTTAAGAGAAATGAAGTATGGTACTTGGTGGATCGACCAAGCCATCAATCTGTTATTGGCTCTAAGTGGGTCTTCAAGAATAAGAGAGATAAAACCGGGAACATATTCAAAAATAAAGCAAGGCTCGTACCAAGGAGTATGCTCAGTGTGAAGGGATTGACTTTGATGAAACATTTGCTCCAGTAGCCAGACTCGAAGCCATCAAATTATTTCTTGCTTATGTCGCGCACTATAACTTCACAATCTTTCAGATGGATGTGAAGAGTGCATTTTTGAATGGAAAGCTCAAAGAAGAAGTTAATGTTGAACAGCCCCCAGGCATCAAAGAAGGAAACCAAGTATATAAATTGAGAAAGGGTCTCTATGGGTTGAAGCAGGCACCCCGAGCTTGGTATGAAACATTGTCTCAGTTACTTCTCAAGAACGATTTCAAGAAAGGAAAGATTGACACTACACTATTCAGAATCAATGATGGAGCAGACATCCTATTGGTTCAGATTTATGTCGATGATATCATCTTTGGATGCAAAAACTTGAAGTTGTGCGAGAAGTTTGTCCAGCTCGCGCAAAGCAATTTCTAGATGAGCATGATGGGTAAGCTTAATTTTCTCGGACTTTAAGTGATACAATCCAAAAGAGGAATCTTCATCAACCAGAAGAAGTATACCAAGGACTTGATCAATAAGTTTTGCCCCGAGAAGACCAAGCCCTTGAGGATTCCCATGAGCCCGAGTGCTCAGATCAACCTTGATGAAGAAGGTGAAGCAGTCAACCCAACGAGTTACAGAGGCATCATTGGAGCATTGTTGTACCTGACCGCAAGTAGGCCATATATTTCATATTCAGTTGGAGTATGTGCGAGGTTTCAAGCCAATCCAAAAAAATCACACATGGAGGCTGCTAGAAGAATTGTAAAATACCTCAAAGGAATAGAATCCTTAGGTATTTGATATCCCAAAACTGACGAGCTCACTCAGTATGCTTGCTCATAATAAAATTTTGGAGGATGCCATATTGACAGGAAGAGCACAAGTGGAACTTCTCAGTTCCTAAGGAACAAGCTTATTAGTTGGTTTAGTAAGAAGCAGCATTTTGTACCTACATCGACCACCAAAGCTGAGTATGTAGCCGCTCCTAGTTGTTGTGCTCGGGTGCTATGGATCAAGCAGTAATAGATTGATTATGAGGTTGAAACTGGGTGTGTTCTTATCTACTGTGATAATAGCAGTGCTATGTGCATCACAAAGAACCTAATACACCATTCTCGAACCAAGCACATTGACATTAGACATCATTTTAACAAAGACCATATCGAGAAGAAAGATGTGTCCATCGAGTACATTCGTACTAAAGATCAATTGACAGACATCTTCACCAAACCACTCCCTGAGACCTGATTCAAGGAGTTATGCATCAAGCTTGGTCTGCTAGAATTTGATGAGATTTTAATAAAAAAATGAGTAGATGCGGATTAAAACTAAGTCCTAGCTTTTAATTTTCTAGTTCTCTCAAAATTCCTAAGTATGATAGAAGGGACACTGACTGAAACTGAGTCCCAGCTCTCAGTTTTGCTTACTTGGATGTCAAATTATTTGAATCAATTCAAGTGGTGTCACCAAATCATCCTAAATGTCATGAAGATCGAATGAATTTCTTGATTGAAGACGATAGAAGTTGATTAGAACTGGGTTCAAACTCTCAATTTTCAATTTGGCATATATCTCAGTATGGTGTTTCAAACTTAGCCATTTTACGAAGAAATGCGCTCAAGTGGTGTCTACGCAAAATCGGTGAAACTTACTTCTGGGAATAAGTTTCAGTATGGAGGACACCTACTCAGTATGGTCATTCAACACTTAGTCATTTTTGAATAATTTTGGTGGACCATACTGACTTCAAAGAAAAACCAAGTTTTGGTTTCTATACTTAGAAGATTCTGAAGGAAGGTTGCGGAATTAAACTGAGTTCCAACTCTCAATTTAGGAACTGACTCCAAGTCAGTATGCGTATAATAGCGGGGGTTTTCAAATTCAAATTGTTGCTTATCCAATACGATGCATTTAATGCGTAAAAGGCGGTGATGAATCAGCGCATGCCACGTGGACAACCCCGCTCCCACGTTAGATCAGTTAAAAGTTAGTCCAATCGATGTGCCTCCTTAGTCGTCGATCTTGTATCTGTTGACTTGACCAGAGCCCTCCGATCTGTGTCATTTTACCCTATATATAGCAAAGGGAAAATGACAGGTCAAACTTTTATTACTTTGCCATTTTTATCGAAGCCTCAAACCTTCATCTTTCCAGATTTTTTCTCAGATCATTTAAGACGATCGACAATTATTCCTTAACATTTATTGTCAATCATCACCATTCGAGATGCCAAGGAAAACTAAAACACCTCAAAAGCCAGCCGGAGAAATATCTACTTTGGGCCAAGAAGAAGAACTCGTGGTGTACGAAGATCGACCCTATTCCCAGGTTCTGAAACTCTTCAAGGATGCCCCAAAGAAGCTCTCACTAGAGCAAAGGAGAGCGGCGCAGGTGGTAAAGGAAAAAATTTTGAATGTGGACGATGTCCCAGAAGCCTGTCCAGATGTTTGGCTCGCACGTAAATTGACTGGCGAGAGGATCGTGTACTATTTGAGGGCACGACCGAGGAGGTTCCATCCTACTTGGTAGCCCAGTTCTTGCTAATGTTGTGATGGACAAGGACAACAAGGCCTTCACCACCAATGTGACCGAAACCGAAATCCGAGTAACCCCTCGGTTACTCAATAAGGTGTTCAAGCTGAGAAACAAAGGCACTTGCATTCATCTTTATAAGCAAGTATGGGTGGGAATAGACCGGGCTACCCGACAGGGGCCTTCGGCCTAGCCGACCATAGGCCAGGCCGAGCCAGGCTAATTTCATAAACAGGCCAGACTTAGACTATTTAAAAAACCTATTTAGCCAAGCAGGCCCAGGCTGGGGCTCGAAAATAGGCCTACTAAGCCTAACGGGCCGGCCATTTAAATATTATATATTATTTAATTAATCAAATATATTTATTATCTACAATTTAAAATATATTTATGATTTATTAATAAAAAATATATTGAACAAATTATTTGTTACTAAATAATGTATTTATCTAAATTATTAAATATATTTGCTATTGAAATAACTTAATATATTTATAACTTAAAAATAAATATACATTACAAATTTTAAGTAGGCTCCGATAGGCTTTATACAGGCTAAAAATCAAGCTTATTTCATTAAAAAGGTCGGGCTAAGGCTTACAAAAAAACCTACTATAGATAATAGGCAGGGCTCAGGCCTCTTCAAATTATAGCAGGCCCAGGCCTACCGGACCAAAGCCCAGCCTAGCCCGGCCTATTCCCACCCCTATAAGCAAGGGGATGACAACAAGAAGGTGCGAGAGCACATGGAGGGTCACTTGATTGATTGGAAGTTGGATGAGATCTTCACAGGGTGGAAGATGAACCATAAGACAAATGAATTTGACCCTTTTTATAAGTTTCTTGCTAATATTGCGATCCACATGCTCCAGTGTGAGGTGGGATCCTTTTCGGAGATGAGCAAGAAAAAGTACTCCCTCATTATGGCCATGAACGATGAAGTCCATGGTAATTGGGCGAAATTCCTTTTTGAGAGGTTGCTACATGCACAGGCAGTGCACCATTGAGGGCACCGGGCAATTATCCACCAACGTAGGCTTCAGCCTAAAAGTGAGTTACTTACTGGAGAAGTTGTTGCCAGCAGTGGATGCAGGGGAAGTATTGATCCCTACTGACTTCATACCCACCAAGTTCGAGGTCGGAGAACCCAGTAAGACTGAGGACAATGATGAAGATGGTGGAGATGATGGTGGAGACAGGCAAGCTGAGACTGCAGCTCAGCAGGAGGAGAGCCTACAAAAGGCCATGGAAGACCTCCCTCAATTGACAAATCTTGGGGAGGATCCAAACAAGCCAAAGAAGAAGAGGCGAGGAAGACATTTGATGAGCAATCAGCTCAGCCTATGCAAGGGCCAACTCAGTTCGAGGGACGTATCACTGTAGATATGCCCAAGAAGCCTCGAGTTAAGGTGGTCCACCCATTGAAGAGAAAGCAAAAGGAAGGTGAGTGAGAGCCGGTGGCCAAAGGGAGCAAGAAGGCTCGTCTCGAGGAAGAGGCCAGGAAGGCTACCGAAGTTGAGGTAGCAGGAAAAGAGAAGGAGAAGATTGAAGAATCTTCGACCTGGCGCAAACTTACCTTTCAGGGGCAAGAGATGGAGACTCCAATAGATACTTATATTCCATTTCTCTCTGCGACCCCTAAACAAAAGTCCTTTGAAGAACTCTACAGGGAAGCTCAGGGTGTTGACCAACCCCCTGAACGTCAGTTTGAGCAACCTGAGCAACCTGCGGTAGAAATGATGGTGGAAAAGGATATTCTTGAGCCGGCGACCATCCCACTACAACCGGCGGAAGGAGGTAAAGAGAAGGAAGCTGAGACAAAGACTCAACATGCACCTGAAATCCCAGAGATAACATAGAAGTGCATGCTGAGGAGATTATCTTGGAGATCGCTCGTGAGGCTGCAGAGCAGGCCATGGAAGGGCAAGAGAAGCAAACAGAGGAGAAGCGGGCAGCTACCCCTGCACAACTGGCAGACCAAGAGAAGGATCAGGAGCAGGAGCCCGAGCAGGAGCAGGGGCAAGAGAATGACAAAAGAAAGGGTGCGGAGGATGCACAAGGGGAATCCTCCACCTAAGTTGAGCTTGTGACTAAGCTTCATCTTGAGACCATCCATGGTGAGAGTTACCGAGGAGATCAGGGAGATGAAGACGCCATGAGTATCTCATCTGATGACTCCCAGATCTCGATCTCCTCAGGAGAAGACAATGATGTGCTAAATCCCCAAGTAACTGAAGAGCATGATTATGAGAAGGATATGCACGGATTCTGGAGACCACACCCCTGGGATGCAAGAATAAAGGATGATGCCAACTGGCCCTGTTAGTTTCCAGAATATCGAGTGCCATTGAGTGGAGTATCACACCCTGAGTCTTCTACTAAGCGTATAAGAAGGTGGTGCCCACCAATCCACAGAACTGAGGTCGGAGATGCCAAACTCATTCCCTGGGTGGCCAAGATCTCTTAGAGGATAGAGTGAAAGGTTACGGAGGAGGTGAACTTGCTCTATCCTGACTTGCTGACTGAGAAAATAGATGCTTGCAAGGTTCTAAAAAATGAGTTCAGGAGATGGAGGTGGTTCGACATGACCTTGCACTACCTCAACAAGGAAGATCTTCCAATAATGCAGGCTAGGTTGGGCTTAACCTATTGGAGAGCAGAGGAGATATGGGCAGATGCATGGAGTGCCCAGTCTGAAAGAAGACAAATGAACAAGGGGGAAGTGTGAATGAGGCTGCTGGCCATCAGAGCCTTCCGAGCTGAAACTAAGGATGATTCTGCACTACTTCTGGATACTCTAAGATTGCCCCCCTCCAATTATATATTTGTACTAGAGGCTCTTATCTCTACCATTCAAATCTCTCAGGTACACTCCACTTCCCCTCCACTTGCTGAGATAGAAACGGCTCCAGCTCAAGAGCTAACTCCGGAAGTCTATCGCCAATTATTGCTGCTAGGAGAGGCAACCTCCATGGATGCTCGTCGGTTGAAGATTTGTTTGAGTCTCCTCCTTTCTTCTTTGTCCACCCTGGGACATTGAATTCAAGTGATCTGGAGAGTTGCACTAGAAATACAATCAAAGGGCCCTCTTCACGGACCTTTTATCTTTAGACTATGAGTTAGTTGACTTGGCCTTTGCATTTTCTAAGAGATTGGTTAGTCTCTTCATTGTTGTTCAAGCTCTTTCACAGAGCTCTCTCCTTCTTTCTGGTAGGAGGTAGAGGCTAAGGGTACCTCTTTTATCAAGTTAGATTGACCGATTGGTCTGTCAATTTGAAAGGTCTTCTTTGATCTCCATCTGATATCCTTCTTGACAAAGTATGTTGCGCCCTCAGCATTCTAGCTTGGTGAACTGGAGACTAGAACCGCTTCATTCACAGTCTATCTAGGTATTTACAAGCTTTCTTGGCGTTGTTGAACTGCATTACCTACTTTTCAAGGTTGTCAGGTAAAGTTGAAAAGATCAGCTCGTGTACGATAGAGTCCAGTTGGGCCCTTTTCTTGTCGTCATAGGTCCACTCGTTGTAAGGCTTTTCGACCATTTCTAGTCCGTCTTGCTCTTCGATGTGATTGTTGGACTTGAGGATCTTAATATGACCCCTCTTGATGGCATCTACCATCTCAAGATTTATGTTTTTGAGCATTATGGTAGATCTTTTCTTTCATGTTGCAAACTTCTCCGCTTGATATTGTGGAAGCTTTATGTTATTCATTGAGGTACCTACTCGCTAGAATTTTTTTTTGCAAGAACAATTAGATCTGGTCCTTGGCGACTCAAAACAGCTAGTCTGTAAAGACCAACCATTCTGATACAACTTGTTGGTCCCGAGATCATAGTTTAGCGTATATGTGCAGCAAAAGATTAAGAATGAGTTCTTGCATATTACAAACTGGTGGTTATCAACCAGTTTTGTCTCTGAAAAGCTTATTAGTATACGAGTTTGGTTATTATCAAGTTCGGTTATACTCCAACACGAGATAGTGTTGGGTTTTAAATTATTACTAAATAAAATAAAGTAGTAAATAACGCAAGAATTTATAGAAGCTCGGACAATTGTCCTACGTCCTCTCTTCAGACAGTAGTCCAGAATATACAAGTCTTAGGATTACAATTTTTCCTCACAATCTATCGCAAGCTGGTGAATGCCCTGTCCACCATTCGACTTGCTCACTCGCCCAGGGTCTCGTTCTCATTCAGCAATCAAATCGGGAGTGTGGGCACACCACGCAGTCTCCTCCTCCGGAAGTTAAGAGCTTTTAAGTTCTTCCCGAAACTCTTCGAACTTGTGGCAGAAGCCCGTGATAGTCACAGCTTGGAGATAGCTGCAACTGTTGTGATATTTCTTGGAGAGAAAGAGCACAAATAAAAACTCAAGCTGAGAAGCTTAGAGTCTCGTGTCTAGAGATGGGACACGGTAAGCTATTTGAAAATAGCCACAAACAAGAAAGAAAAACTCTAGGAGTCTCTGTTTGGAGATGACAGTTACGATGGATTTATCAGTTTGCTCTAACTCAAACACAAGTCTTTCAGCCATAACTTTGTAACCCTTACTCTGAGATTGCTTTGGTCTATTTATAGATGAATCAGTGAAAGGTTTGAAGAAAGGATCATTTAGAGACAATCCAGATTTTGAACTATCCGTTAGGTCTCTGATTGGATGGTGACATGTTGCATTTTCTGCTATGCCGCACCTGCTCCGTCCTTTTCTGACACAGAGTGTTGACATCCTGCTGTGTGTCAAAACGGCTTGCCAGTTTGAGGAATACTAAACTTGAAGTTTGAACTTTGGACATTAAGGAATCTCCTTTTCCTTAAGTCTAGATTTTGTGATTCCTCTAGCATGTCTTTGTCTCTATTCGTGAGAAGAAACTTAACTTGATGAATTGGTGATTGTCCTGACTAGTGATATCAACCATTTTATCTTAATAGTATGCTTCAAGATGAAGTGGTCGTCAGTTTGTCAGTTCGTTGCTTGAGTCTTTGTTTCTTCTTGTCTTCACGATGACCAAACTGATGGCTTTGATCACAAACCCAGTTTGTCTTGATCAGCTTTTACGACTCGATAAAAATCCTAAGTGGATATTACAAGTTTGTACTACTAAGTTAATCTAGAGACATTTCCTAAGGTGGTTTCTATACAAGTTTGACACATCAAAACATAAAAGATAGGGGAATTTCTATCCTAAATTTCCAACAATTTCCCCATTTTTTATGTTGCCAAAACCACCACTAAGCTGGTAGATAAGTCAGTTTGTTGAGTTTACAGAGATATTCTAATAAGTTTAATACTCGAGAACTGAACCTTTAACTACATAGCATGTCTTATGAATCTTCCCCTTAAATTAGAGAGAGATATTTCTCGATTAAGTTCAAGGGCAAAATAAAAAGACAAGATTCTGTAAACAACCATTAACGGCATCAAGAGATATGGATTTAAGAATCCGTAGGCGTTTACAAAGAGAACGTATTCTAGATATGTCGAAGATGGCTATACTAACTTATTCTTCTCTTGGCCATTCCACTTCCTTCAGCCCAGAGATCGTCGATCCTTCTTATCCATCGGGAGGGGATGAATTCAGTATCAACTAGATACTCTCTGGTAGTTATAAGAGGAATCTCCCTCTCAAGGGAGGTAGTGAGTTGGAGATCATAGGGTATGCAATTGGAAGGTGTTTCTTCAATTCCTTCAACGATTCTGGAGAAGACATATTCTCCTTAGTTAATTTTGGCAAAGTTATCCAATGTCATCATTGCACACCAAGAGTTTGCGCGGAATGATCCTAAGTAATCTAGTCGACACACCACCACTCTAACAACGATGTTCAGATGTATCCCGTAGGTGGGGAGGAGGGTTTCAATTGGTATATCTATGTGAAATTCTCCTGTGTCGATAGCTCTCTACCTCATCCAGTGTATTTCTTCAGAGCCTATGTCTTCTGCAAGGTACTCCCTCAGTTTTGTTCCTGTAAAAGGAACGTTGAACTCTCTCCATAGGATGTAGGGAGAGAGATTTACGATCTTTCCACAGACTGCAGAATATAATAGCCTTAGGATTACAATTTTTTCTCACGATCTATCGCAAGCTGGTGAATGCCCGTATACACCAGTCCACTTGCTCACTCGCCCAGGATCTCGTTCTCTTTCAACACATTGATCGGGAGTGTGGCACACCATGCAACCTCCTCCTCCAGAAGTTGGGAGCTTTTATGTTCTTCCCGGGACTCTTCAAACTTGTAGCAGAAGCCCATGATAGTCACAACTTGGAGATAGCTGCAATTGTTGTGATCTTTCTTGGAAATATTTGCAACCCAAATGTCTTTAATCAACACACTTAATCCAGCCCTCAAAGTTCTTGCTCAAGCTCTAGTCATCGACCCACTCGAAATGTAGACCAGATCGTCTCTCACGACTGCAACTTGGGCTCCATCAGAAAGAGCACTAAAAGTAAAACTCAAGCTGAGAAGCTTAGGGTCTCGTGTCTGGAGATGGGACACAGTAAGCTATTTGAAAATAGCCTCGAACAAGAAAGAAAAACTCTGGGAGTCTCGGTTTCGAGATGACGATTACGACATGGAATTATCAGTTTGCTCTAACTCAAGCAGAAGTCTTTTAGCCATAACTTTGTAACCCTTCCCCTGAAATTGCTTTGGTCTATTTATAGACAAAACAGGGATGTTTGAAGAAAGAGCTGTTTAGAGACAATCTGGATTTTGAACTATTCGTTAAGTCTCTAATTGGATGGTGACAGGTTGCCTTTTATGCTCTACCGCACTTGCTTCATCCTTTTCTGACACAGAGTGTTGACATCTTGTTGTGTGTCAAAATGACTCGCCAGTCTAAGGAATACTAGACTGGAAGTTTGAACTTCGGACATTAAGGAATCTGCTTTTCCTTAAGTCTGACTCTTGTGATTCCTCTCGGCTGGTGATATCAGCCAGTTAATCTTAATGGTTTGCTTCAAGCTAAAGTGGTCATTAGTTCGCCAGTTTGTTGCTAGAGTCTTTGTTTCTTCTTGTCTTCACGATGAACAAACTGATGACTTCGATCACAAGCCTAGTTTGTCTTGATGAGCTTTTACAACTCAATAAACATCTTAAGTGGATATTACAAGTTTGTACGACTAAGCTAATCTAGAGACATTTTCTAAGGTGGTTTCTATACAAGTTTGACACATCAAAACATTAAAGGTAAGGGAATTTCTATCATAAATTCCCAACAATGCGAATCAAATACATGATAAATTATTTTTAATATTAAAATAAATTTAACAAAATCATATAGTTACATATTTTTTAAGATTTTTTGTAAATAAATCTTGATTTTTATTCATCAATATTGTACATTAGTTTGTTATAATATGAATTATTCTTATAGATTATACATTCAACCATATATTATACATTCAACCATATATTAGATTTAATTAAGATAAATAAATACATCAAACACAAAGCCTGCAAAAATAAGAACTTAATTTAAGAAATTACCCCATAAACATAATTATACTTGTATTATTTAAAAATAGTGAATATCATAAATTAGTAAGTTGTAATATATTTTAAAAAATGACAAATATAAGTTTGCTAGTTTTTTTTTTTATTGCTTGTTTTACATCTGTATTAGAATAGAATAATATAAGTAAAAAATAAAGATATTATTATTGTAATATTTTTTTGGAGGCAAAGTGGCAAAAATATAATTATATTCAACTATTTTATTTTAATATAGTAGTAGGTATTTAGTGAGGACTACGCGGCTACATTAAGAATCATTTTTCAATAAATTTAAAAGTACGAAGAAATTTCATAAATTCTCAAATTTTAGGATAAATACAACTATTTCTCTAATTTGTCTCAACCACCTTGATCAACACCAACTATCACTTGATCAAATTCATTCATCTTATAGATTCTTTTACCATCAACCAAGGAAGCAAGCGCTGATGAAGGAAAAAGAAACCAGACATCCAAATTTTCCCATTAGTGAAGCAAAGAATAATTCATCACACGCTCTAGCCTTTAATTTCAAGAATTCAACTTGCAAACGAAAACAAAAGATGAAGTTGGTATACGCGTTGTTAGGGGCCTCAGCCTCATTGATTCTGATATTGCCAGAAATGAAGAAAATGCAGAGCAAGAAAATGAAGGCATGCAAGTTGAAGATGATAAACGAAGCACTGGAGCAAGCAGAAGAGAGGGTAATTTGGTATGCAGAAAGGCACGATTGCATCCTTCAACAGATATGCTCTTCTTACTTGATCAATCAGAGCCTGGAGGAGGCGTTGGCCGCCGCTCGAGACGACATGACTCAGGCCTCCGAGCTGGCTGTCGCCCTCCGGAAACTGCAGCTCCACACCCTCCATTCATTCCCCTGATCAATCTCAAATCAACTTAGCTAATTTTTTCAGTTTCATCACCTTCTGATTTCTGCCTTCTCGTCTCAGAAAAATGTATTGCAAGACTTTTCCAAATTAGAATGTTTTAATTTAAATTTCGAATGTCTTCAATGTAATATTAAAACTAAACCTCTTTTCAAAGTAGAAGGTATCAAACGTAAAAATAGAAATATAAAATCAATTCTGAAAAAGGATCTCAAAGAGCATAGTTTCGGAACAAGACTATCGTTCAATGAGAAATCAATATGACAATAAAAGATTAGAAGTATTATTTAATTATCCATTAAGATAAATTTTAAATTCAGAATTTAATTATCCATTAAGATAAATTTTAAATTCAGAATTTAAAAGATCTAAAAAATTCTTAATTTAGCACCAAAAATATTATAAAAATTTCATTCCAAGACTGTAGGTCCCAAAATCAGAGTATCGAATATTGCATAGCGGAATATTTTAATTGTTGGAAGAACCGACAACTCGACATTAGTATGATATTATCCGTTTTGGGCCAAAGCCCTCACGGTTTTGCATTCGGGCATCTCCATCCTAAAAGGCCTCATACTAATAGAGTTGGGTGGACTCTTATATACAAGGAATTCGTTCCTTCTCTCCCCGATGTGAGACATGAGCTTGCCAAACCCAACAATCCTCCCCTCAAACCCAAGAACCACAATCACGTGTCATTTCCTTCGATCACAATTCATCTTGCACCGCCGAACCCGCTGCCTGACCACCACTGTCAGGAAGCTTTCGATACAAGGTACCCATTGTATCGAGGTTTGTTGAGGGCTTTCTCTCTCGAGCCTTGATCCGTCTCAACTCGTCTTGCACCGCCGTAAACCAACGGGACCCGCCGCCTGACCACCACTGTCGGGAAGCTTTTGACACAAGGCACCCAGAGACGATCCCCGCTCGAATTGAGTGCTTCCCACATTCACTCCAGAGTCCACCACCACCCCGGTCCCCCGAACACTGCTCGAACCAGGGTACCACATATTCGTTCCACGTTCACCGCACTAATCTATTTGGAGAACCGACAACTCGACATTAGTATGATATTGTCCGCTTTGGGCGAAAGCCCTCACGATTTTGCATTTGGGCATCTACACCCCAAAAGGCCTCATACTAATGGAGTTGGGTGGACTCTTATATACAAGGAATTCCTTCTTTCTCTCCCCGATGTGGGACATGGGCTTGCCAAACCCAACATTAATGATAAACTTGCACTTATCCAAACTGGTTGTTCAGTACTAGTTTGGTCTATCAAAGCTCAGGTTAAGAGTCAAGTAGTTGTTAGTCAGTTTCAAACTATACTTCAACACTTGAGTGTTGAGTTTTAAGATACGTAAATTAATAAACAAAAAATAGTAAATGACTCGAAGGATTATAGTGGTTCGGACACCAAAAGATCCTACGTACACTCTTCAGACTAAGTTTGGAAATCCACTAAGTGACGGAATACAATAGGGTGCTCCCACAATCTATCACTAGTCGGTGGATGTCTCGTCCACCTATCCACTAGCTCATTCGTCCGTTCCTTTGTCGCTCTTCACTTCGCAGCATCTCAGAGTGTAGGCACACCATGCAGCCTCCTAGTCATCGAAATAAGGTTGTTAGAGTTCTCCTCGGAACTTTACTGCTTGCGGCTAGACGCCCCTCTGAGTCAAAGTACAGAGCGTACTTGACTGTAGTGTTCTTAAAGGACACCAAGAATAACTCAAGAACAAACAGTTCTGAATCTCGTGTTTATGAAGGTGACACGAAAATCTTTAGAAAAGTCTCTAACTTTGAGTAGGAAATTCTGCAGAGCGTCGACGAGCTTGAAGGTACGGTATTCGGTATATGAATCTCTTGAAGTCCTCGACTATTTATAGAAGAAGATGTTGAGATTTAAATCTTAGAGCCGTAAGATACATCGAATGTTCGTCCAATTTGAGGTCTATGTCCTCTGCGCAAGTAGGTAGCTTATTCAGGAAATCCTGTACCTTCTCCCGCTTTTTCTGACTTCGACTTTGATTGTTCACCTTTTCGTCGGAACGACAGTATGATCAGTCTGAGGAATCCAGACTGATCAGTCCGAGGAATCAAGACTGAAGTCTTGGGTTTTAGACTTTGAGGAATCTTCAATCCTTTAAGTCTGATCTTGTCAGTACCATTCCTCAGACGATTCTTCTTGTCTCTATGCGCGGGGATTGGAACTAAGATTCCATGCTGATGTCGTCACGCTGGCAAGTCCATGTTGGCTGACGTCATGAGTCTGAACGTTGATCCCCAGACTTGCAAGTTTGATATTTTGAGACTGGCGAGTTCCAAACTGGTCAATCCCAGACTGTTGAGTTTCAATATTATTGAAGTTCCAAACTTATCAGTCCCAGACTGATGAGACCTAGATGATCAGTTTCAAACTGACCAGTCTCATACTGAACTTCTTCAATCTTTCTTCGATCAACTCTAATTACAACTCAAATAAAATGATATTAAATGACTTTATAATGAAAATCAAACTGAAGCTAATCTAGAGACTTCTAGACTAATAATGGTCTTTGACCCTTGGACACACCAAAACAAAATAAGTAAGGAAATTCTAACATCAAGTTTCATAACAAAAACATCAATATTAGATTATGGATTGAGAACTTTAAAATCTTTCATATTCTAAATTTAAAATTCATATTTTGAATCTTAAATCCACAATCAAACTATTTTTTAATATTGAATTGTTAATACTCCAAAATTCTGAGCATCTATGTGAATAATTTTCAAAACAAAATCTAAAAATAGATTTTGGTTTGAATAAACAAGTCGTGGTTTAGATTTCTAATTTTTTTAAAGATTAATGACTCATGTGTAGTCTCCAATCAATTAATGTACAAAAGTGTACGATCACATAGATTTTTTTTAATTTTTTATTATATTAATTAATTTTAAAAAAATTAAAAAAAGCCTTATATCTACTCACACAAGTGTTTGTCTTAGTTTTTTTAAAAATTTAAAAACTCTACTTAATCAAATTACAATATATTATTTAAATGAAGAAAGACGACTTCAACAATAGTCCAATATATAACTAATTAATTATAAAGTTACATTCAACAAAATATTGAACAAGGTCCAGGGAAGCTTTCAAAGGGCTTGCGGCCCATCAAATTTAAGAGGCCCTTTCCCATAAACAGCGCGCCAGTGAGTGAGTGAGTGAGAGAGAGGGGAAGAAGAAGAGGAGTGAAGCGAGCTCCCCACCGGCAATGGATTTCTCCGCTCTCAACGAAGCGCTAGCCTTCAAGTCCTACGACAAGATTGCCGATATATGCGATAATCTCATGCTCCAGGCATCATACGCTCATTCCCCTCTACTTATTTCCCCCCTGCAAACCCTAACTTTCGCTTTAACGTGTTCCAGCTTGCATCTGAGGGCGTCGCTTTTCACGAAGACTGGCCCTACGCCATTCATCTCATCGCTCACATCTACGTCGATGACATGTAATTCTCGTCCCCTGGATTCTTCTTGATTTTGCGGATTGTATTTTTAGTGATTTTATATAAATTCTCGATTCTTTGGGGGTGCTGGTGATTGTCCTGATTGTGTTTTCTGTTTTTTTGGTAGTAATAGCGCAAGGTTTTTATGGAAGAAGATACCGTTGGCAGTGAAAGAGAGCCAACCAGAGGTATCGGCGGCGTGGAAAATTGGGCAGAGGTTGTGGATCAAGGATTACGCCAGCGTTCATGAAGCCATTCGTGAGTTTAACTGGAGTCCTCAGTGTCGAGGAATCGTCTCAGCTTTCTCGGGTGTGTGAATCGATTCTTTTGATCATTGTTTATGTTCTATACATGAATTAGTACAATTGAGTTAAATTCAATTTGCAACTCGTGCATCTGACAGCAATCCGTGGGTACGATGAACTCCATCCAAACTCATGTGGCAGATTCCACATAGATTATAGCGAGCTCTGCCTTCTTGATTTACTGTATCAAATTGATTTTCTTTTGCCAATCATTCGAAATATGTGCTTTCTTCTTCAATTGAGTTAGAAATTATGATCCTTTGTACTCGTAAATTCGGTATCCAACTTCAACTATGTTAGCTACTGCCCTGTAGTTATCGGAAGTTGTGGTCAACTTTTTCTGCCTGCTCATATCACTTATAGTCATGATCAGCTTAAGTGAAGGAATCTCTTAGTTCGTTTATTCATGATGCCGACATAGTGATATGTATACATATGATAGAATGATACTTTCGGCTTTGATAGATTGACCAAAAACTTTTGTTAAGTTTCTATAAACTCAGGATGTCTTTGAGTGCTACTGGGTTTTTCCCTTTTCCTTAATTGTTTTCCGGTGTACCTTTTTAGCAGGAAAATGTTAATATGAGTATGGCTCTTGAGCTTTTAAAATGAACTAGGCTGCCGAGACCAAATTTGTGAGAACTGCAATGGTTTTAAATATTTATCATTTATGTCATCCTTGTAAAGTTGTAATGCATAGTCATTGTGTAAGAAATAGAACTAGTGTACTGCCTCATTGGATGTCAGTAGTGGTAAGTAACCTAACTGCTGTTTGATTTTCTTTGTCTCATTGGCCATTGCCAATGATCTATATGTATCGAATATGAGTAATGCAGGATAACATAGACCTTTAATATTGCATGAAGAGTCAAGATCATTGTTGCAATCTTAATTCTATTTTTTGTATGATTTTGCTGTGGCATCAACTATGATCTCTCTGGAACAAAAGTTTTTTGAGTTATTATATTTTGAACCTATTGCAGAGCTCTACACGAAAAGGATGTTTGAATTGCTGCTATCTGCTTATTCAACAATAAGCATTCAAGATACTGCACTTTTCCTTGGAAAGAATGAGGATGATGCTGCAAATTGTAAGTTCCATCCTTGCTTGGCATGTTAAGGCTATTGCTATCTGACTCAGTGTTCATGTAGTGTTTTGTTTTTTTTGTTGCACGTGCTTGTTGATTATAATATGAAGTTCTATTCAGAATGACATGATTTATGTGTGTAAGCTGGGACTGCACTTAAAACTAATTTGGCACATTGCTGTCCTCCCACCATTTTGTACTTGATTTTCTATTCTGGAGGCTTAGGGATTGTTGAAATGGGATAGAAGGGCTGCTACTGCTGTTGAAATTGTTAACATTGGGTGGTTGCACTCTTTGCAGATGTACTGCAACACGGTTGGACTCTAGACCCAGCATCTCGGATGCTCACCGTGAAGAAGCAGGCAGTCGCAACTGAACAGAAACTGGATCCTAGTAAATTACAACAGCTGACCGAATATGTTTTTCACCTGGAGCACTGAGACACCAAGTGGGCATAGGATGCATATGCATTTTGTTAGATGATCTGTGCATCATATGCATTTTGTTAGATGATCTGTGCAACTTGTGTTGTACTACGAATACATGAATTGCTGAGCAGGGATTTCCGAAAAGTCGATATTCTGTTACCGGTAATCTTATCTAAATATATTCATGCCTGATTAATTAGTATTATTTTTTTTTGGTAAAATGTATCACTCAGTGAGTTTTTCAAATATTGTGATAGTTCTGTCTTGTGAAAAGGTTAAACCTTACTTAGTTACTAGACCAAAATCTGCATCTTCATTCTTGGAAGCATGAGTGATTTAATTCTTTTGTATGTAATTAATTGTTTATGGGTTTGACTCTCCCTATTAAAAAGTAGTTTACCTTAGTTCAAAGGGAAGGAAAAGGTCAAAATCTACGCGAGGTGTTTAGACGAAACCTCTACTCAGTTCAACTAAGGGATAGCATGCAAATTTCTATGCACGCTTATGTTCAAAAATAAAAAATAAAAAAAATGAGCCCAATAACCCAAAGACTGTTGTCCTAACAAACTGTCGTTGTGGATGTCTTCCTTCAGAGAGTTTGTTCTGTAGAGGACACCAATGAATTGCCTAGCATAGTATGTACTAGAATTTTGCACGAAAATATTTTGCATACTTATTTAAATTTTAATATAAGACAATATATTTATTTTTTAATTTATATTTCATCTAAGTAAGCCAAACATTATATACATTATATATATATATATTAAAAAATATCATAATATTTAAAATTATATAAAGAATATTTAATAAGGATATATACTTATAAAATATACTCCCTCCGTCCCGAAATAATTGTCTTGTTTTCCTTTTTCGTCTGTCCCAAACAATTGTCTTGTTTTCCCAAAATAGAAAAAATTAGGAATTCTTAAACCTAATTAAACATTATCTAATTAATTCATTTAATTAAGTAAATCTAACCTACCCTCCCCCCAACCTTAAATTCACACACTCGTTCTCACACTAGTGTGTACGCCGCATCTCCCACTCCTCTCTCCTTTCTTTTCTCTCCTATTCGACGAAACCCTATCTCCTCCATTCTCCGATCTGCATCTCCGTATGCAGCGCCGTGCGCCGCTCTCCCCACCTCCGCTCCCCCCCTCTCCCCCGTCTCCTCTCTGATCGATTCTCTCTTCTGAGGGAAAACCCTAGTTCTTAGACCGCCCTGAAACAATTGTCTGACCCTCCGCTTCATTTGTCGCCCTCCTCTCCCGCAATGACGAAACCCATTCCTCCATCAAGTGAAACATCTGACGCACTCCTCTCGCCGTCCTCTGATACCGTTGCTGGTGACCACGATGTCCTCGTGGAAGCACTTTCCTCTCTGTTTCCTATTTCTACCGCAAATTTGTACCTCCCGATGCCGTCTTCCACAGATCCTACCGATGTCGATGCCATCGGGACTGAAGACGCGTTAGGGGCCGATAGCAAAAATCCCGACACACAGGATGATGGGTTCGATATTGATGGTGCTCTGAGCGGGCCAACAACTAGAGAGGATGCGGAGGTGGCAAATGAAGACAAGGAGGTTCTTCGATCTTTTTGGAGAATGCGGAGGGATGTTCTTCGGGAATTTCGGAAATGTCAATTTCCTAATATCAGGTGCTATCTTGTAATTTTGGTTATGCTTTGTTGGTTATGATGCTGGTTTTGATCCTATGTTGGTTAGGTTATGTTGGTTTTTGATCCTATGTTGGTTCGGTTATGTTGGTTTTTGCTCATATGCTGCTTCTGCTCCTATGTTGGTTATGCTGCCTATGTTAGTTCGGTTATGATGGTTCTGCTGCCTATGTTTGTTATGGTCCTATGCTGGTTTTGCTCCTATCTTTGTTTTGCTCCTATGTTGGTTATGTAGGGTTTTCCTGTGAACCGAATCACCAAAATCAAACTGAACCGGATCGATTTATGGGTATTGTGCATAATTAAATACAAGATAAACCCTAGCATGCTCCTATGAATTTAATTACCAGAATTGTGGATTGAGGAATTACCGTTATTCCATCGAGTCTGAACCGATCTTTTGCGTTTGAATTTCCAACTTGAATTCAACCACACAATCCGATTTTTTCTGCGGAATCAGAAATTAGAAATCTAATTTCTTAGAATAAAAATCGAAAATAAAAGGGAAGAAAGAAATCTGTTGTTCTCCAGATTAGATCTTCAGATCTGTATCCCAGTGCTATTCAGATTTGCTACTGGTGAGGATTCCACAGATCTGTGCTTTGAGTAGGACCAGAACTCGAAATTCTCCTCCTTTTTCAAACAGGATCGGCGCCCCTCTCTCTCTCTCCTAGGTTTAGTGTGTTTCAACTGTGTTACAACTTATGAGAGAGAGTTGTCTATTTATAGACCTAGGGTTGTAAACCCTAATGGGCTCCTGGGCTCAATTCAGCACACTTTCCTTGGGCTAGACCTGAGACCTAATGCAAATAATAAAGTGGGCCTATAAATTAATTAATTCACATGTCCACAACCCAGGACACAATTAATTAATTAATATTAATTCTTTTTCACCACAGAATTAATACTGACCTACCCCTTTATTACCACGTTATGAGAACGGACTGCATTAATTGAGAATCCCCATATTTAAGGTTACCGGACATCCATTAATTAATTGGAGCCTCTGATAAGCTCTAACTACAATTAATTAATATCTTATTATTCCTGAGTAGTACCACTCAAACCTTATCACTCGTGCCTGAACTTAATCAGCCTGCAGGACTTTGACACGATGAATGTTATTGAGCTCCTCAGGGAATGTCCCCATCCTATTACTCGGATATGGTTACCTAAACCCAGTCTCAAGCGGTACTACACGAACTGCTGTTACCCAAGATGTGGATATACGAGCACATTACTTAGGCTCTCCACCATGGCAAGTCAAAGCAACAGTCAACCCGTGCAAACCCTTGAACCTTCGTTAGGGTTTGGACTCAATCAATATAACGAGATCTTATATTCGCTGATGTCAGACAGACGAATACATCTCACAGCGGTCCATCAATACGCCACCTCTGCGTACCAATATGTCAAGTAACCAAGATAGACTACTTATTCCGACAATGCCGCAGCCAGCCGGACAGACGTATCCTCATACGCTGTCTCGGTTGTGATCAGGTTTATGTCTCACTAGGTCAAGTGATCATACTGTCTTCTGCGATCTACACCACGCCGTATGATCATCCCTATCAGTGAGACAAGAGGATACCATTGTTCATACATGTAAGATTTTTAATAGATAGGAGAAATAAATCGTTATATACTCATTATAATAAATGCTTTCAGTATACAAAATCCATCAATCTCCCACTTATATTCAAAGCATAACTAAGCTATTACATAGTATACAGTCCGTCTATCTAGTCTGCTGTCTCTTTAACCACTGTTAGTGGTCGGCATCCACCTCAGACCCAGCTCACGAATATGTCTTTCGAAAACTTTCTGCGGCAAGCTCTTTGTAAATGGATCAGCAAGATTGTTAGCAGTGTCAATCTTCTTAATCAGCACATCGCCCCTCGATACGATTTCTCGTATGATATGGTACTTTCTCTCTATATGTTTGCTTGCCCTGTGAGACCGCGGTTCCTTTGAGTTTGCCACTGCACCGGAGTTATCACAATAAATTGTGATGCTCCTCGGCAAACTCGGGATCACACCCAACTCTAAAAGGTAGTTCCTGAGCCATACCCCCTCTTTCGAGGCGTCGGAGGCGGCGACATATTCAGCCTCCATGGTGGAGTGAGCAATGCATTTCTGCTTTGAGCTCCTCCAAGATATAGCTCCACCTCCCAGGGTAAACACATATCCTGAGGTCGATTTCTTCTCATCTTGGTCCCCTTAGAAATCCGAGTCTGTAATACCCACAGGGCACAAATCCTCACTTTGATAAACTAGGCAGAATTTCCTAGTTCTTTTCAAATACTTGAGGATGTGCTTTACAACAGTCCAGTGCGCCTGTAGGGTTAGACTGATATCTCGCTACCATGCCAACGGCATAACAGATATCTGGACTGGTACACAACATCGCATACATGAGACTACCAACTGCCGAAGCATATGGTACAATACTCATCTCATCTTTCTCCCGCTGTGTCTGAGGACACTGCCCACTAGAAAGATGAACGCCATGTCTGAAAGGTAGCAACCCTTTCTTGGCGAGTTGCATGCTGAACCGGGCTATCACAGTATCCACATAGGATGCCTGGGATAAGCTCAACATTCTTCTCTTACGATCTCGTAAGACCTTAATCCCAAGAATATAGCCAGCTTCTCCCAGATCCTTCATTTGGAACTGTTCGGATAACCAAGCCTTGATTTCAGACATCACTCCCTCGTTATTTCCAAATAGGAGTATGTCATCAACGTATAGTGCAAGGAAGACCACGCTCCCACTAACACAAAGTCGGTAAACACAACTTTCGTTTTCCAACTGTGCAAATCCATAGGATTTAATCACATTGTTGAAACATAAGTTCCACGACCTTGAAGCTTGTTTAAGTCCATACAAGGACTTCCTAAGCTTCCAGACAAGATGTTCTTCGCCCTTGCTTATGTAACCCTCGGGTTGCTGCATATAGATGTCCCTACCTTCTTCAAGGTAACCGTTTAGAAAAGAGGTTTTGACATCCATCTGCCAGATCTCGAGGTCCATATGTGCAACTATGGCAAGGAGTATCCAGATGGATTTGAGCATGGCTACAGGTGAAAAGGTTTCGTCATAGTCAATGCCCTCTTTCTGACTATAACCCTTTGCCACCAGCCTGGCTTTAAAAGTCGTGATTTTTCCATCCGCCCCTTTCTTTCTCTTGTATACCCATTTGCACCCTATGGCCCTAAAGCCATCCGACAAATAAGTTTTCTGGTATACATCCATAGCAGTTTTCCATGGGACACGTCATTTGGCAACATCCTTGTCCTGCACTGCCTCTTCGTAAGTCACAGGGTCAGAGTCCTCATGTCCTTCTTCCGGGCTCGATTCCGAAGACTCACCCACGGACATGTATCTTTTCGGATGGAAAATAACTCTTCCACTACGACGAGGCATCGGTGCCGTGTCAGTAGTAGGTGCAGTAACTTGTGGTCCTGCACCTTGCACTGAAGAACGTGTCTGTGGTATTGTACCTCTCACAGGTGCACCCACATCTACACGTTCCCCTTCCCTTGGAATTGCATTCTCGTTCCAAATTTCTTGAAGAACGATATCACTCCTTGACTTGTGATTACTCACATACTCGTCCTCCAAGAATCTAGCGTTGGTGCTAACAACGACTCTTTGACTCTCAGGACAGTAAAAGTAACCACCTTTCGTTTGCCTGGGATACCCTGTGAACAACATTACTTTTGACCTGCTTTCTAGCTTATCAGGTTCCTTCGACAGTACATGTGCCGGACAGCCCCATACTCTAAACTTGCACAAACTAGGTTTGCGACCAAGGAAGAGCTCAGAAGGCGTCTTAGGAACTGATTTAGAAGGCACCACATTAAGCACGTAAGCTGCTGTTTCCAATGCGTAGCCCCAAAACAAAATTGGTAAGTTTGCATAACTCATCATTGATCTTACCATCTCTAGAAGAGTCCTATTTCTTCTTTCAGCTACACCGTTTTGCTGGGGAGTACCCGGTGCAGTCCACTGGGATGTAATCCCATTTTCTGACAAATATTGCAGGAACTCGTTACCGAGGTATTCGCCACCGCGGTCAGATCGCAGTGACTTGATAGTTTTCCTGACCTTCTTTTCTACCTCAACCTTGAACTCTTTGAATTTCTCAAAGCATTCAGACTTGTAGCGAAGCAGGTAAACGTATACGTACCTTAAGTAATCGTCAATGAAAGTGATGAAGTACTCGTACTCTCCACGAGCCTGCGTGGACATCGGTCCACATAAGTCAGAATGGATCAATTCCAACACTTCCTCTGCTCGAGACTGACTAGCCTTGAAAGGCCTAGTTGACATCTAGCCCTCGATGTAGGATTCACAGACTTGATAAGGTACAACCCGGACTAGGTCCAATGTACCGTCATCTGCAAGTCTTTGTATCCGCTTCAAGCTGATGTGACCCAGTCTCAAGTGCCAGAGATATGTAAGATCCTCATCAGAAGAATTAAGTTTTCTCTTTCTAGGATTATCAATTACGGATGAATTACATGCAATACTTGCGGAAGACTTATGATTACAGTTAACATCATTGAGAGAATTATTCAGCATCCCATGACAGATAACACCGTTATTACCAATGATAGAAACACCACTATAAAAAATAACTGAATATCCATCAACATAAAGTTTGGAAACTGAAATAAGGTTTCGCCAAAAATTCAGCACGTACAAAACATCTCTCAAAGTTAAAACAGAATCATCAAAGTACAAGGTGAAATCTCCAACGGCAGCTGCACTCACTTGTGTTGCGTTCCCCATTGAGATGGTAACCTTGTCATTCTTCAGCACCCTCCTTGGTGTGAACCCCTGCAAAATGTAACAAACATGATCAGTAGCTCCAGTATTCACTACCCACGAATGAGTAGAAACCGATGCTAAACATGTTTCCGTTACAAATGCAAATGACGTACCTTGTTCCTTGCTTCTGCATGCGCTCTTACTTGAAGTGACACCAACCCTCTTCATTTCATTTGACCTCCTCTCACGTGATCTGCAATCAATCATATTCTTGTACACAGTATGAACCACATCTTTCAATGTGCCCAAGCTGTGCTCAAGATCTGATAACTCAGACTCCCATGAAGGTACGATGGACTGTTCTGCTATGAGATCAGTGAGCAACTCTTTGAAGGAGTACTCACTTCTCTTAGCTACATCCTTCTTAAAGTCATAGAATGAAAGCGGTAAAGAGTTCAGGATTATATCGATCTTGGCCCGATCAGATATACATCCACCTCTACGTGTGAATCGTCCCATGGTGTTATCCATCATCATCACGTGTAGTGTCACCAAACTGCCATCAACCATTCTCTTAAAGACCAGGTCTTTTACGAGATCACAGTTGATAGTTCGTTCCACTTCACCAAACGTGGCCACTAAGTCCATCCAGATCGTAACAGAGCTACAATAGCCCATGTACTTGAGCTTGAGTTCTCCAGACAGGTTATCTGAGATTAACTTGTAAGTAAAATCCTCAGATGCCACCCAACTGTCATAGAACTCCTTCTCACGTCTAGAGACTTTATGGTAACGTGGGGCAAGTGGCATCATAGTAAGAACAAACATGTGTTGCTTGGTTAGGAGAATATACTCAATACAGTATCTCCACTCATGGAAGTTTGGACCAGTTAGAGGATTGAGAGCAAGTAAATGATCGACAGTAGACATAGACATATCTAAAACAATAAAGAATAAGAACATACATGTAGAACATCGAAAACAAATGCATTGAAAACCTTTTAATAAATCAAATACAAATGTTTTCCACTAATTGCCCAAGAGTTCCCACCGCAAGCTACACTCGTAGACGTTTACGATGTCACCCTCAACCAGAACTGCGGGTTTTAAGCACCAATCCATTTAATTTCACTACTATGTCAGGAAGCTTTTGACACTAGAAATTAATAATTAGTGAAAACCTTAGACCAAGCCATCTCTCAAGAACAGGGATGCAATTCTTGCATTATATTCTAAATGCTTCTAAGCAATTAACCACAAATCTAACTCCGGCCAAAAGAGACAGTTTAGCATGGCACGTAACCATACCGCACAGCCCTTAGAGCTTTAGTTATCTATAATTTAAATCAATCCTAGAATACTTGTGAAAGAGATCTACGCAAGCTACACTCGTAGACGTTTACGCAAACCCCTCCCACTATTCACATGATTTAAATTGTTTGTCTAGAAATCCCAACAACCGTACCCATGCACCTCTAGGAACTAGCAAGCTACACTCGTAGACGTTTACTAGAACGAGAGATACACTTACAACCTAGGACCGCTTTGTGGAGGTCTATTGATTTTAATTAAAAAATCTGCTTAGTATTTTTCTTTTAAAAGGTTTCTTTATGCGCACACATAATTTCTTTGTCATTATATTTCCCAAATTTTTTGCATGTAATAATACAAGCCCAAAAATTCCCAAAATATAATCCAACAAAAGAAATTAATCACATAAGCATGCTTGAAAGCTGTAATTAATAAAAAATGATAAATCATGCTTTTCCTATTATCTACACATGTTTAATTGCGCACATAAATAAATCACATATCATACGAGGACAATTAAGACAAACAAAAATTCCTCGTGGCCCCACAAAATAGAAAAATAAATTCTATCTATTACAATTTGAATTTGAATCTAATTTGGATAATTCCAAATCTTTTCAAATCTTCAAGGGCCTCCAAATCTTGATTCACCAAATCTTTTGGGATTTAGGCCTTTGTGATCTGATGATTTGCCTTAACCCTAATGCAAACCCTGGGGTTTACACAGGATTGCACAAACAACCAAAGTTACAAGCCACCACGATGGGACAGCATCAGCCGACGATGACTACCGCCGCCGCCGGCCGACCGTCGCCGCCGCTACCGTGCGCCCGCGCTGCCAGCCTACCACGCGCGCGTGCAGGCCGTGTGCCGTGGCTGCTGCCCGCGCACGCCTGCCGTGCCGCTTCCGCCGTCATTCTCTGCTGGCCCTTCGTTGGCTCTGTCTTCGTTCTTCGTCCTCGACCCCTCCAATTACATAATTTGAAAAATTACAGAAAATCTATTCTATTACAATCTTTCAAATCAACACTAATCACGGATTTTCTCGTGATTTTACAAAAATAATTTAGCCCTACACGGATAAACCACCGCGGGCTGAATCACACGGGTTGCGACGAGGAACAAAAACCATCCACAATAATAAATTCATAGATACATGCATATCGAATTTAATTATACACCAAAGAGCCATAAATCAAGAACCTGGCCCTCATACCAATTGTAGGGTTTTCCCGTGAACCGAATCACCAAACCCAAACTGAATCGGATCGATTTATGGGTATTGTGCATAATTAAATACAAGATAAACCCAAGCATGATCCTATGAATTTAATTACCAGAATTGTGGATTGAGGAATTACTGTTATTCCGTCGAGTCTGAACCGATCTTTTGCGTTTGAATTTCCAACTTGAATTCAACCACGCAATCCGATTTTTTCTGCAAAATCAGAAATTAGAAATCTAATTTCTTAGAATAAAAATTGAAAATAAAAGGGAAGAAAGAAATCTATTGTTGGGAATTATCCCTAAAATCTTCCATAGGACTTATTTGTAAAAGGTTTTGTTGGATCAAACCTTATCTAGTTGGTCGATCATTTGCTGAAATCTAGAAAGTCTAACGCAACTTGTAAAAGTCCTGTATAAGCCAAATATCGAGTTATAATAGACTAGTGTGCTATGAAGATTCCCTAGCAGAGGAGATAAGATGACTCGGAAGGTCAAATTCACAGACTGCTAGAGAAGTCAGCAAACAAGAACGTAGGAATGCTAAGGAATTAGCATTCGCACGTTTCAGCAATCAATGAAGAATCACATATAAAACAAGTCAAAGGATCTCAAGGAATATTCGTTTAGCAACGTTGAAGCCAAGCTGCGACTCTGACAAAAAGGACGTACAAGGGACGAGACTTTCCCTAAGTAGTCCGGGAAGTACATCTCCACCCAGGAAGGCGTTCTACCAGTTTGATCCATTCTTGGAAGAAAGAAGCCGTTGTGTCTAACGGGTATGGAGATTCAAAGTTTTGAATCTCCAACTATAAAAGGCAGAATTCAAGAACTGGATAGACTACTGCTTTTACAAATCTACAAGTGCTCTTATCACTTTACTCACGAACGCTCAAGCTAAAGATTCCCTTGACAAAGTGATCCTTAAAAGTAGTCAGTTGAGAGATATCTTAAAGTCTATCTGAAGACTCTCAACAACCTGTGGTGTCGTTCATTGAAGTACTGACACTCCATTGAAGATATTCCTGATTGCATTCAAGGATATCTCAATCATTGGGATTCATTTCTTTCAGAAAGGAATCCAACAGTCACTCTTGAAAAACTGTGACTCACACGGGCACTAGCCGCAGACCTATCAAGTTCCGAGGCAAACTCTAAACGCCTCATTAGCAAAGGACAAGTTTTACGAAGGTGCGCCCTTGACTTGCCCGGAGCTGTGTTCGGAGAAGCTCAGATTCACGGAGGATAGCTGTCAAGTAGCCAGGCCGAAAGTTCACTGCCTACTTAACTGGAAAGGCGATTCGTTGTACTCTGTATACTTCTCTAGTGAAATTCTTAGCGCTTCGGCTAAGGAGTGGACGTAGATCTATTTGATCGAACCACTATAAATCCTGTGTTCATTTATTGCTTTACTTACTGTTTTATTAGTTTGCTGTTCAAAGGTTGATTTAAAACCTAGCAACAGAGTTGCTAGTGTATATCTGCAAACTAACATTAAAATCAACTTGAGTTAAGAAATTATTTTGCTGATAACAATATTAAGTGCAAGTAACTTTACTCTATTCCGCTGCATTTCGTGTTGAACTTTAAAACACGACGACTCTGATATTTCGGGACCAACAAGTGGTATCAGAGCAGGAGGTTGAAAAACCGACTGCTTCTGAGTCGCTTTAAGACCAGATCTATCGCTTTCCTTGCACTTTTATATTTTTTTTGAAGCTCAGGAAATCACTCAAAGAGCATACAAAATGATGAACCACTCCCTTGGAGAGTATGACAGAGAGAACTTCTCATCCTGGAAGAAGATGGCTCTCATACAACTTCAGAGCATACACCCTGAGATGGCTGACATACTGTTAAGAGGACCTATCCAGATTATGAAGGTTAACACCTTTATAGGACAAGGACGTGCTGAAGATGCTGCTGGAGGAGAACCAAGACCCCCAAGACCTGAAATGGTTCCTAAATCATTTGACTAGTACACCAGTGAAGACAAGAAGAGAGCCCAACTGGAGCATGTGGCAAAGAAACTCATTCTTGACTCTCTTCCAAAATTGATGAAAGAAAAGGCGCTTGACATGGAAACTGCTAAAGAAATGTGGGACTACGTGTGCGAATCCTCTCAGGAAACGGATCAAATGAGACGCAACAAACTGCAGGTAGCTGTAGATAAGTACGAATCTTTTTCTATGCGTGCAGGAGAATCTATTCAAAACATGGAGGAACGCTTCAACACAATAATTGGAGAACTAAGGAGTCTTGGAAAGAAGTATGACAATGGAGAAATGAACAATAAAATCATCTCCAAACTCTACCCAAGAGATGACTGGTTCGCAAAAGTAACAAGCATGAGTGAGAAAGACCTCAACAAATTGACTACATCTGAGGTATTTGCTCAACTCAAAGCTCATGAATTTATAATACAGCAGTCAAAGAAAAATGAAACAGCTGTAGCACAAGCCGCTTCCACCTACGCTGGAAACTCTGAGGACTTAGCATATTTTGCTAAGAAGGACTATAACAAATTCAAGCTGAAAAGACCTTACTATAAACCTGAAAGAACTACTCCAGCATCGCCCTCGAAAGAAGGAACTTCCAGTGCAGGTACACCAGCAATTGATCTAAAGATCAATGAACTGGAAGAGCAGATGAAGAAAATGCAGAGAATGCTAAATGAAGCAAAGGCCGAAAAGGAAGTAAAAGAAATTACATCATCAACTTCTAACCGCTCTGTAGAGCGAAAAATTAGAACTTGCTTTGAATGTGATTCTCCAGATCACTTGAAGCATGATTGTCCGAAGGTCAGCAAAGAAGAACGAGATCGCCTGAAGCAACGATTTGAAAGACGTGCTGCCAAAGCAGTAACCAAGGCACTGCTAACCAGGACAGAGATTGCTGATGAAGAAGAACTCTACTGCTCATCAGAAGAGGATGATAGCGAAGAAGCCCTGTTTGTACTTATGGCAAACATCTCTGAAGATCAGTCTGCTGATGTCAACTACGATGCTGAGGACACCAATGAATCAGCTCTAGCTGCTGAGGAAGCGGAGGTATTGTTCACCAACTCATCTAGCAATCAAATTATAGACAAGTCGGAGGAATCACATTTCGATTCCGAACAGGACTATCTAGTGGAATTATCATTAGAATTTGCAAAAATGTATGAAATCAAAAATGAGATTGTGGGAGAAAATGCTTCATTAAAACTTCACATTACAAGTCTAACCGAGGAAGTCGAAAGACTAAGGTTAGATAGTGAAGAACTCCTCAAATTAAAAGAAGATTTCTCACAGCTATCAGAAAGATTTCAAACATTAGAAAAGGAAAATCAAACATTAAAAAACAAACCAAAAGAGGATTGCATTTGCATGTATGCATCCAGCAAGGCTGCTCTCAATGCCCTTGTAAGTAGTCAAAGACATCATACTAATAAGTCTGGACTTGGATGTGAATCATCAAAAAGAATGTCAAAATCCAATGATAAATCTTTTATGCAAAATCCAATTTTGTTTGTAACTGCGGGGAATAGCTCTAATGAAAAAGGAAAAGGAGTAATGTCTGCTGAAATTCTGTCTATTAGAACAAAGGATAAACCTCAGCAGAGCATGTTCACTAAAGCTCAGCAGAGTTCTGCATCAAAGAAAGCCAATAATTCATCTGCTAGATCCCAGCAGAGGACAGAGTATGCTAAGTCTTTAACCAATGGACCTCAGCAGAGGATCCTGAAGACAAATGCTGAACATAACTCTAAGCCTCAGAAGAAGATCCAAAAGATGAATAATAGGCAAGTAATCGATAGAAATCTGCAGAGAAATTCTAGAGTATGCACTGAACACTACTCAACCAATCCTAGGAGTACTGAGCATTCACATTTCAACGCAAGGATAGTACATCCTAATTTTCATCTGAGAAGGCCTACACAGTACAATGCTGTGAGACTCAGCTACCCGCAGAATATACTGCATAAAAGGAATATCTATGAAAAGCCTGAGCCCATTCCACATTACTTCTCAAAGGCAAGGACGACTAAATTCATTCATCCATCTAGGAACAGAAATTTTTTGCCAAAAGTCAAGAAAGTGGTGAATAGTGAAACCAAGACAAAAGTCTTGAAAATCACTAAGATGTGGGTTCCGAATGGAACAATGCTTCATGCTAATCCTGCAGAACCCGACACTAAACGGGTACCTAAATTTGCTTGATTTACTTGCAGGAACAGGACTCCATAGCTACAGAAACATGCATATCAAATGAATGGGTCCTGGATAGTGGTTGCTCTGCTCATATGACCGGAAATGAAGAACTATTTTCAGACATAAGAAGATTATTCAACGGTCCAAGAGTCAAGTTTGGAGACAACAGTGAAGGAGAAGTCGTTGGACGAGGTTGCATTGAAAGGAATGGCTTGAGAATCGTCAACGTAGCGCTTGTCTCCAACCTAAAGCACAACTTGCTCAGCATAAGTCAACTATGTGAAAATGGGTATATTGTATCATTTAAAAATACTGGCTGTACTATTGCTGATGCTATTTCAGGAGAAATAAAGCTACGAGGGATCCGCAAGGGTGGATTATATATTGTCGATTGGCGAAGTGGTCTACAACATTCATGTTTTCTAGCTCTCAATAAGGAGGAAACAACATGGCTATGGCATAAAAGGTTCAATCACTTAAACTTCAAAACCATTAACTATCTTGCCAAACATAAGCTTGTTGTAGGTCTACCAAATAGCACCTTCCGCAAAGAAGGAATATGCAAGTCATGCCAACAAGGAAAGCAACCTAAATCATCCTTCAAGACAAATCCTGAAAAGGGGACATCTCAAAGGATTCTAGAATTGCTTCATATGGATCTATTTGGCCCAGTCACGCCACCCACTGTAAGTAAACGTCTATATACACTGGTGGTGGTAGATGACTTCTCCAGGTACACATGGGTACGCCTACTAAAGACGAAGGATGAAGTTAAGCTTATCCTTCCGGAGTTGATTCTCAAAGAACAAAACAGTAAAGAAGTCACTGTAAAGAGAATTCGATCTGACAATGGAACAGAATTCTGTAACGGAGTGCTGATGGATTTCTGCGCTGAAGCTGGAATATCACATGAAAAATCTACAGCACGAACTCCTCAACAGAATGGCTTAGCAGAAAGAAGGAATCGAACGCTGAAAGAGGCTGTTCGCTCAATGCTAGCAGACTCGAAACTTCCTGCCAAGTATTGGGGTGAAGCAGTCATGACGGCCTGCTACACACAGAACAGGAGTGCTATCACAGGCAGATTCAATAAAACTCCTTATGAAATATATCACGGTCGTAAGCCTTCTATAACTCATCTACGTGCTTTTGGTTCCACATGTTATATTCACAATAACGGCAAAACCAAACTTAATACCTTCTCACCTAAATCTGACGAGGGTGCACTTCTTGGATATGGACACCCCACTCATAAAGGTTACAGGGTATTAAATAAGGTTACTGGGATTGTGGAAATAACATGCAATGTTATTTTTGATGAGTCTACTTTAGTGCGCAGTGAATATAAAGAAGAAAAGATTAGCATTCATGAGACTGATGATGTCAATGATCATACATTTCTAAACTCTTTCGAGAATATAAGTATTGATCCGACTAAGTCTATGACTGAATGCAATCCAAACGAGACGCACTCAGCAGGAGATCAAACTGCTGACAAGGCCAGTGATGCTAATGATCATGCTGAGGCCAAATCAACACACATCATAAACGAACCAACTATTCTAGAAGTGGTGAATGATGAAGACGACGAAGGAACTCCAAATCTAGAAAGTGATGCTAAAACCGATGCTGATAAAGTTGCAGTCAATGCTGAAACTGATGCTCCCGTGGAAGAAGTGGCAGATCAAGCTGCTACAGAGCATCTGAATGCTGAAGCACCCAATGCTGAGTTACCAATAGAAGATCCAGAAAATGCTGATGAAGATACCAACATTCCTAATGCTGAGCAACAGACAGATGATGAAGAGAATGCCTCAGCAGATGACGATCAAGAAGAAGTAACAAATGCTAAAAATCAAAACAGGCCTACGTGGTTACGCGCTCATCCTCCAGATGGAATTCTTGGGAACATCAATGATCCTTTATTAACAAGGCGAGGAAATGCTAATGCAATGTTAGCATGCTACATTTCCAGTGAAGAGCCCAAGAAAGTCGAAGAAGCTCTGCTAGATTCCGATTGGGTGAATGCTATGCAAGAGGAGCTTGCAGAATTCACAAGAAACAATGTGTGGGAGCTAGTAGACAGGCCAGAGCATCAGAGTGTAATAGGCACTAAATGGGTATTCAAAAATAAGAAGGATGAATCCGGCACAGTTGTAAGAAATAAAGCAAGACTCGTAGCCAAAGGATATAGACAATGCGAAGGCATTGACTATGATGAGACGTTTGCTCCGGTAGCAAGACTGGAAGCAATTCGCTTATTTTTAGCATATGCTGCGTATCACGAATTCGATGTGATGCAAATGGATGTGAAGAGTGCTTTTCTCAATGGCGAGCTCAAGGAGGAAGTTTACGTCGAACAACCACCAGGATTTGAACGTGGTAATCAAGTCTACAGACTCAAGAAAGCACTATACGGTCTGAAGCAAGCACCAAGAGCATGGTATGGAACATTATCAAAGTTCCTGCTATCTAATGGATTTCAGAAAGGGAGGATAGATCAAACTCTCTTTCGCATCAAAGATGGAGATAGCATTCTGCTAGTTCAAATATATGTCGACGATATAATATTTGGATCGAAGAATCAAGATTTATGCGATAAATTCTCCGATCTCATGACCAGCAACTTTCAAATGAGCATGATGGGAAAGATGTCTTATTTCCTTGGATTACAAGTTCAACAATCCCAAGAAGGGATCTTCATCCACCAGAAGAAATATACTCGTGATCTTATTGCAAAATATTGTCCTGAAAAGACTAAGAGCCTACGAATTCCTATAAGCACAACCTGTATTGCTGCTCTTGAAAAGGAAGGAGAAGATGTAAATCCTACTCTGTATCGCGGAATTATAGGATCTCTGCTATACCTCACTGCTAGCAGACCCGACATATCCTATGCAGTAGGACTATGCGCAAGATATCAAGCTAATCCTAAGAAGTCTCACTTCGACACTGCTAAGAGGATTGTTCGCTACTTGAAGTGCACAGAAGGACAAGGAATCTGGTATCCTAGAGCCGACAGCCTTTCTCTCAGTGGATACTCAGACTCAGACTTCGGAGGATGCAAGATTGATAGAAAGAGCACCAGTGGCACGTGTCAATTTCTGGGTCACAAGCTTATAAGCTGGTTTAGTAAGAAACAGCATTCTGTTGCTACTTCGACCACCGAAGCAGAGTATGTGGCAGCTGCTAGTTGTTGTTCACAAATTATTTGGATCAAACAACAATTGGAGGACTATGGTATTACTCCTGAATGCGTGCCAATCTACTGTGATAACAACAGTGCAATGTGTATTACAAAGAATCCCGTTCATCACTCCAGAACGAAACACATTGATATTCGTCACCATTTCATCAGAGATCATCAGGAGAAGAAGGACATAGATGTTCAATATATATGCACTGAAGAACAAATTGCAGATATATTCACAAAACCGCTCCCGGAGTCACGATTTAAGGAGTTATGCATTAAATTGGGACTTATGGAATTAGATGAGACTATGGATGAATGAAATATAGTTTTCATTCTTTCTGGATTTCTTGAAGGCCCAATATTCGAATCATGAGACGATCATTATTCAGCAGAGCACTTATAGTTATTTTGCAGAAGATGTTAACTATCTTGATCACTACTACGGATTTCTGTGAGCTATGCAATTGATACTCAAGTATGTGCCCAGAAGATGCAGATAATAAGAAGATAACTCTTCATTTATAACAAATGTTGGAAGAACGATCGTCTTACACCTTTCAAGATCAAAAGGGGAGAGGAAGGGCGGATACAAACAGCGAAGAAAAGAGTACATACATAAAAAAAAACAGAGTACTTTCAACTTTCAAATTACAGACATCACATGGTACGAGGATCTCTCGGAAAGAAGTCGGATGGACGAAGGGTCGACGGACCAACAGCAAGATTAGGAACAGCTTGCTCCAACAACCAGCTAAGCTGCATTCCGTTTGACAACCCGGCGCTAGGCCAGACGTTGACAACTTCCTTCACCTGGTCAAATACGAGCTTTGCCCAGTTGGCATGAAGCCACCCATCGTCGACCACCATCATTGCTTGCAGACACCTTTGGTGATAGACAACTCCTCGTCAGCGTACATTCCATTCACCATCCCGTTACAGATGTCATACAAAATACCGTACTCAGGACGAAGACTTAGTGGCGACACCGTGGTCGAGAACTCGCCCCAATGCCCTCTCTTCCAACGCTTCCAGCAAGAGAACTCTGGCGCCACATCACGAGAACGATAGCTGTAGATAGAGCTATCACCTTTGGGCAAATTGAAGTCTCGAGCAAAGGAATCAACGGTCCACTTCACCAAACGATCATTCAAAGAACCGAAGATGGTGTAACCCTCCACTTGCGCTTGACTGAAGAATTTCTGAAGAGCCTCACGATGGAAATGCTGTGGGGTAATCGTAACATATGTATCAATACCAGAGGATATCAATTTCTGCATTACCACGTTTGGAACCCGAGGATCACTCGCATAACAGCGACGAAGGTTCCTCTCACAGAAGATTGGATTACAGGTAATGGTCAAGTGATACATGGGAGAATCTGGGGAACTCGGACCAGAGTCAGACGAAGCAGGGGATTCTTGGTGTAACATGCTTGACGAAGGAGAAGACATGTTCTAAGGGGTTATGGAAAAAAATGTTAGAGATGAAATAAGGAGAGTCTGAAACGTCTACTTATAGACGAATGGCAACCACCACATTAATGACGATCTGATCCGTTGAGAACAGGAACGTCATGATTCAACGTAATGATTCACTACGTTGGACACTCAATCGTCACCTCGAAATTCCAAACGCTGTGACGATAGGAAGCCTCATGTCTAATCCAGTGCATGGCTCGAGAATCATTATAACTTCTACAGGAATAGTGACTCTCTATGAATAGTCACACTATTTCATCTCATCATTTATCTGGAGCTTATCAAGTTCAGAATTAAATGTAATTTCAAGAAAATTTGATGCTGAAGAGGATGAATGAGTCCAAGCTCTCATTCTATCTATGCGAATATTTCTTAAAAGCAAATATTCATTATCGATTCTGAATTACAAAAATGACAAATACAAGGAAAGGACTGCTACATCATCCTTTCTGCTGAAAGACTAACAAGAAGTTTTCATGAAGATTACAAAGAAGGAGAATATAGAGCATTTCTCAACCACAGTTTGGGAAATGAGCTCTCAAGGGATAGTAATCAACGCCCATCAGAGGAAGTCCTTCAGAGACCAGATGCGGAAAGGACTGCTCAAGCAACCAACTCAGCTGCATGCCAGTTGGTAGAGGAATTTGAGGCCAAAGATCAATGCATTTCTTCACTCCATCGAAGAAGAATCCAGCCCAGTCAACATCCTTCTTTTCAGCATCAATGGCCATCATAGGTCTCCAGATCCGTTGATTCATCACATAGTTCTCAGCAGGGACACCAAAGGTAACATTGCTCACAATGTCAAAGATGACCCTATATTCCTCCTTCAGATGCAGACACGAAGGCGAAGGTGAAAACTCATATTCAGCAGATTGCCTCCATTCATTCCAGTAACGGACTTCTGGAGCAGTAAGATGGTGAAACACGTCCATGACTCGTACTGGACCTAGTGGAAGACCGAACCTCTGAGAAAACAGATCAGGAGTCCAGCAGACTACTTCATTGTCATAGCAACTCCAAATAGCATTATCCTCAGCTCTACCTCTGAAGATAAAGGTTTGAAGAGCCTCCTTCTGAAACTTTGACGGCATAGTTATCATGAATTGAGTTAGAGAACTCTCATGAAGGGCACCCATCACAAAGTTGGGAACACGGCAGTTACTACCATATTCGAAGAACAACCCTGATTCATGGAGAATCTGGTTGCGTGTGATAGTCAGATCACTAGGAACTCTTGTTATGTTATACATTCTTGGAGCAGACAGAGGAAGCCAACGACCCACTCAAAGAAGAAGAGAAGATGAAGTTCAAGAAGGATGGTTGAAAGATGACGTTTAGGGCGATAAGTGCGCTACCACTTATAGCCAGGTCAAGACACTATTCAAAGGGCGAACACTCATCCAAAACGTCTTTTCGAATAAATTCAAATCCAGAAGAGCAGATGTTGAAGAGCCTCGACAAAGGGGGAAGTGCCACCTGTTATAATAAAACTACATTCGGCAAATCCTTCTTTATGGATTTACTGTCACTCTATTCCACGAATGCTTAAAAAGGATATCAAAGGATTGCACATATCTTTTGATCCAGACAGACATCTACCATCTTAAATGATATCACTTGGAGATTATGCGTGGAAGAAGATTATTTATGACACGACTTCAGATGTTGCGATACACATGCTAGCATAGCAGATACGTCAAAAGGAGTGAAACTCAATACATCTTTTATTTATCAACAAGATGATATTACAAAAACAGGGGAGATTCGAAGAAAATACTACATTCAAGATTCTAGAAGGAAGAAGGTCTAAACGGAAAGAAGTCCTCAGTCACAAGATTAGTTGGTCCTTCAGCCAAATGAGGAAAACTTTGCTCTAGCAGCCAACTAAGTTGCATTCCGTTGAGAAGAGGCACGGCAGGATAATACTCGACGCAATCTCGAACGTTGTTGTAGATATAACCAGCCCAGTCTACTTCGGCTCCATCATCGATCGCCATCATGAGTTGCCAAGTCTCCTTCGAGAAGAAAGTATCATCAATACACTCTCCCATCAGCATATTGTTGGCCACACGGTAGAGCACCCAGTACGGAGTGCGCAGATCGTACGCAGAGACCGACAAAGAGAATTCCGACGAAGGACAACGTCTCCATTTCTGCCACGCCGACCACTCAGGGGCAATGTCCGTCACACGACAATTGAAGACCGACCCAGGGCCCCTCGGAAGACCGAATTGACGAGAAAAGACTTCCGGTGACCAATGGATGAGTTTCCCAAGGAAGAAACCATATATGCCATCTTCCTCCAAAGAACAACTCTCCATGAATTCTCGAAGCATATCACCCTGAAAACGCCTTGGAGTAGTAGTGACGAATTGGGTTAATCCACTCCGATTTAACCTCGACATAATCATTTCTACAACCCTTGGAGTTTTATCGTATAAAGAATTCAAACCAGCCTCGTGAAGAATCTGGTTTCGGCGCAATTCTAGAGATTGTCCTGGAGAATCCATATTGGTTCTTGGAATTCTTGAAGTAATGAGAAAGGATGTTCCATCTTCATTGATACTCTCTACAGGGTATTTATAATGGGAAAATCTTAACGCTTTTCGTCTGATCGAATGGAAAGACGACACGTCAGCATAGTCAAAATACGTCTTGGAAATCACAGTCAAGGGTCGTCGTATCAGCAGAGGATTAAACTTTGCTAGCGTACAGACATCTGCTAGCAAACCCAAGTTCTGCTGGATATGAAAAATCTGCTAGAGTATAGACATCTGCTAGCTAACCCAAACTCTGCTAGATATGGAAACTGTGTTAGAATCCAGACATCCACTATCAAAGACAATCTTTGCTAAAGGAGGACACGTTGCTGCAGCGAAGATATCTGCTATGAACTACATTTTCTGCTAGGAATTCAGAGCACTGCTAATGAAGTGTACCACTAGCAATTAACATCTTTGCTAGATTTGCGGAATCAGCCCAAGACAGAGTCCTTGCTAGAAACTTGCGGATTATACTAGCAACAAGAATATCTGCTGCTGAATTACAGTCTATGCTAAAATGGACTTTATGCTAGACTTAGCATCTCTGCTGATTCAAATACATTCTGCTATCAACCTTCACGCTGCTTGGATGTTCACAGTCATTACGCAATCGACTAACAGAGCATATATCAAAAAGATGATTGCAAAAATATATTGTTCTATATATACATCATCAAGACAGATTTACATCAGCAGATTTAATCAAAAGGCGAAAACGGTACAAAGGGATAAAAATCTATCCCCCGAAGATTTGAAGGACCTACAGAGAGATCTGTAAATCTCTGTTCTAGCAACCAACTTAAGGGCATCCCGTAAGGAAGGTGTAGACGAGGGAACTGCTGCACACTTTGGCGGACCCTCTGGAAGATAAAAGACGCCCAATCCACATCAGCCCGATCATCGATAGCCATCATTACCTTCCAAACTTCACGCGAGAAAATCATATCGTCTGGATTGACTCCAACTATCATTCCACAAACGAGTTCAAAGAGGACTTGATAGCGGGGAAGGAGTCCATATGCTGAAGGAGTAGGAGAAAAATGCAGATTAGCAGATCGTCTCCATCTCATCCAGGACGACCATTCGGGCGCAATCTCATCACTGCGATACGCCAATACAGAATTTTGGCCCCTCCGAAGACCAAATTCTCACGCAAACGTATCCACAGTCCACTCCACCAATTGGTTTCTCAAGACACTCACAATAGAGTCTCCAACAGACCGACTCTGTTCCAAGAGAGATTGAAGGTGTTCTCTCTGAAACGCATGAGGAGTCAAGGAAATGAACCTAGACAACCCACACGCTTGCAGACTGGACATTACCCACTCTGCTATGTGGTAATCTTCTTCATACTCCATATAGAGACCAGCATCACAGAGAATTATGTGACGAGGAACGAAGAGTGATCGACCTTGCTCCATGAATATCCTCTTGAATTTTTTTTAAGAGAGTAAGAGTTGCAAGAAAGCGTACACAAACGCTTCATCTATCTATGCTATTTAAAGAAGACATCTTGGTTACTTTACGCTGCTGAAGCTGCAGAGTCACTCAGAGGGATAATTTATTTCATTAATGAAGAGGTCATATCAGACGGATTCATGATCACGCCTCAAAAGCACTGCCGACGGTTATTGGGATGATAGCATATTATACGTGGTATCATCCGCACATTTTTATTCACATCGGCTGCTGAAGATATCTAATCAGAAGTATGACGATTACTTCTCATGATGGAGGAGCATTTAATGAGTTCAAACGGCGGCATCGAATGAAATTGGGACACGTCATCATCGCTTACAGATCCAAAGTCGCGGATACTCCCACGATCTGATTCTTAACCCTAGCCGTTGGTTCAAATTATAAGTAACTTTGAATCCTACCCGTTCATTTTCTCCTCGTATTCCGAAACAATATACACACTTTTCGTTTTCGAAACCTCCATCTCCCCTCAGAATTTGCCCAACTCGAAAAAACCCTCTCATCATACAACACAAAAGAACCCTACCCTTCCATGGCTTCGAATCAAGATTCTTCAATCACCTTACCCCAAAATACAGATACCTCTCCAAATCTCGAATCATCACCATCAGAAAACCCAGAAATAGTCAACTTGCAACCTGCTTCCTTTACATATCCCTCGATTACTTGCTCGCCTCTGCATGTTCGACATGCACCGGAGTTCACCGGCATCGAGAAGAAGGAGGACATTGATGAATCCATCCCTTACTATACTTTAGTGACCATGGCACGACAGAAGAAACTATCAACGCATTCGGCGGAACGGAGAAGAGTCGCCCAGATTATGAAGGACAGGATACTGTACATGCCTCTTGCCAACAAACAATTTCCCAAATGGATTTTGAATTTACTTGATTCTGAGTTATTGGTAAAGTACCTCACTGCTGAACCTGATCAGTTTCATCCACATATGGTTTCTGAATTCTATGCTAGGGCGGTTATGAGTGATGATCAGAGATCCTTCAAAACTTGTGTTTATGGAAACATCATAGAAGTAAGTGCTGAGTTACTTGCTCGCACTTTTGGGCTTCGCAACTATGGAGCTAAAATCTCTCAGTATAAGATCACTGAGACCGCTGAAATGGAAAGAAGGTGGAACCTTTGGAAGAAACCAGGAGAGAAGAGACAAACGTTCAAGCCTAATACCTCAATTAACACCTTAACAGAGGATTACAAACTTCTTGCAGAAATTGTAATCAAGATGCTCCAATGTGATGCGGGATCATACGCGGAGCTATCTGCTAAGAAATATGCTGTGTTGATGGCACTCAATGACAACGTTAAAGGAAATTGGGCCGAGTTCATCTTTGAACGCTGACAGAACATGCCAAGAAAAACGCTCACATGGAAGTAGATGGGACGTTCTCCTCAAATGTGAACTTTGGATTAAAAATCAGTAAATTGTTGGAGATTCTGTTTACCAACAA
>JAPKLW010000226.1:0-35932 GCA_026898455.1 Plectranthus barbatus
CAAGATCACCAGTATGATCTACCAGTCAGATGTTACCAGCAGAATTCCAGATTCTCTCTCCCAGCGCCGTAGAGACAAGAAGAAGATTCTCTGAGGAATCGACTGACAGAGTATGACTTTAAGGAAGGATAACTTAAAGTCTATCAGTCACAAGACACCAGTCTTATTCCTCGGACTGACAGAGAGAGCCGTTCTGACACAAAGAGATCTGTGTCAGATAAAGCGGTCTTAGGTATGGCCTTTCTCCGGAAAAGCATACCTGCCGCCGTCAGAAGGACATCCGAGGTCTGACACCTTTCCGGATGCGTCCAAACGGCTAGAAAGTTTGAATCGGTTCCTGCAGCTATAAATACATCGCAACTACCAACATTCAAAGCTCTCTCTCTCTCGCTTGTTCGGTTGACACATTGAATATTCAGATATCTCTGCTCAACCACCGAAAGAACTGAAGTTATTGCAAGAGCGCATAAAGTTCTTTCGAGGGCATTCCTAAGGCTTTCCGTGTGTTGATTTATCAAACACGAGACTTCAAGCTTTACGCTTGTAAGTTTAGAGATCTCATTTGGTGTTCTTTCTCTTCGAGGAAGTTCACAGCAGCTCCTGTGCATTCTAGCACTTGAGTTATTACGGGCATTCTGCCGTAGAAAGGATTTACGTTCTTGGGAGAACTAAACACCCAAATCGCTGTGGAGGTTGAAGTGACGTGCTCGCACTCCATCAGCAGGAGAGAGCTGAAGAGGAAACCAGGACCGGGAGCGGTTGATCTAGTGAACTGGTGGACATGGCATTCACCAGCTAGAGATAGATCGTAGGCAACCTGTAACCGATTGCTCATAGTGAAATTTCCAGTGCTTCGACTGGAGAGTGGACGTAGATCGATTGATCGAACCACTATAAATCCTTTTGTCATTTATCAGTTTTCTGCTTTACATTTTGATTTAAAACCCAGCACTCAAGTGCTGGTGTATGTTCTGAAACTGATATAATTGTGCAAACTTGGCTAAAATATTCTAAGTATTAAATCACCAGCTGACCAGTTACCAGTTGTCAGCTGCGTACTTAGTAACCAGCACCAGCTGACCAGTTGCCAGTTGTCAGCTGTGTGCTAGTAGCGTGCAAAGAAATCAATCAATTTATATTATTTCCGCTGCGTATTGTTTAAACTCTGAAAAACCGGGACCAACAAATCATGAATAACTTCCTCTAAAGCATCTTTCTTATCAGAATCAAAAGAAAAGGGAAGAGATACTACCTCAACACTGTTGCACTCATCATACCTGTCCTCGTGCTTCTTCATCGCATCGGAAATCGAGAATGTCACCTTCTGGTCATTGAATCGAAAAGTCAATTCTCCATCTCTCACATCGATCAAAGCTCCTCCGGTCCGTAAGAATGGCCTCCCAAGAATCAAGGGCACATTCTTGTCTTCCTCCATATCCAGCACAACAAAATCTGCTGGAAAGATGAACTCTTTGACCTGCACCAACACATCCTCCACTATCCCCTTTGGCTGCGAAAGAGAGCGATCAGCCATTTGGAGAGTGATAGTGGTTGGTTTGATCTCTCCGATCTGCAATCTGTTGAAGATAGTTAGCGGCATCAGATTAATGCTCGCACCAGAGTCACATAGGGCATGACCGATCTCCAAGCCACCAATAACGCAAGGAATAGTGAAACTCCCCGGATCTTGTCTCTTGATAGGCATCTTTTTCTGAATTACAGCGCTGCATTCCTCAAAGAGATTCACTGTCTCAAACTCCCCAAATCTCTTTCGCTGAGTTACTGCTTCCTTCAGGAATTTAGCATACCCAGGAATATCCTGCAGAACTTCCACCAATGGCAAATTAATCTGAACTTTCTTCAGATGTTCCAGAAATCGTGCGAACTGCTTGCTCATCTTATTCTTTGCCAATCTTTGAGGAAAGGGTATGTTGCTACCCTTGACAATTTCTCCAGAAGTGCTCCCCTTTTGTGTTTTGACTAGCTGGGGAGTCACTTCAGGTTCAACGTCCTCCTCTTCAGGACCCTTATCTTGGTGCTCCTGTCCATCATCACCCCCTATGGGGTTACTGGGCCCATCATACGCTTTACCACTTCGGGTGGTAATGGCGCTGCAGTTCTTCTTTGGATTGGACTCAGTGTCGCTGGGAAACTGTCCCTGTTGGTGTTTCCCACTCACATGCTTGGCAATGGTAGAGATTTGATTCTGCATCTCTGTCAGTATGCTGTCATACTTATCAAATTTCTTCTCAAATTCCTCTTCCCTGGAACTCTGTCTTCTTCTGTCTTGCTGCCCATACTGCCTCCGCGGATTGTCACCCCCCATTTCCTTGATTCGAGCTTTCACCTCTTTGCTCAAATCCGGGAGGTGGGTTCATGGCACTGTTCTGATTCCCATAAGACTGGTTCTGATGCCCATAAGACTGGTTCTGATGCCCATAAGACTGGTTCTGAGGGTACCGAAAGTTGGAGTGATACTGAGGATTATCATTCTGATAGTACGGCCTTCGGTAGTTCCCATAATTTCCTCTGCCAATATAGTTCACATCATCTACTGGCTGGGCTTCCACCTGAGCTATTTCACCGTACTGATTCAGAATATGAGTTCCTCCTCTTGCGAAACTCCCCATCTGCTGCTGCTGCTGTTGAGTTCTATCCAAAAGAAGTAGATCCATCTTTGTTTCCATTGAGGCCATTTTTTCCTTCATCTCTTCCTGATCCTTTAAATCGGCCACACTCTTCACAAGTTTGTATTCCCTTCTTTCCTTCGGCCATTTGAAACTGTTTTCAGCCAGCTTCTCTATGGCCTTAGTGGCCTCATCTTCCTCCATATCGAGAAAGTCCCCTCCAGCAATATTGTCCAGCCGCAACTGTGTCTCATTCTCCACTCCGGCATAAAATTGGCAGATAATTTGTGCATTAGACATCCCATGTTTAGGACATCTCCTTACAAGCTCGCGGAATCTATCCCATGCCATGTAGAGTGGCTCGTCATATTCTTGGCTGAATGCCTGAATTTCTGCTTTCCTTTTAAGCGTCAGGCCTGGCGGAAAATACTTCAGCAAAAACTTCTCTTTCCAATCTTCCCATGTGCGTATCTCCGCTTTATTCAGTCCTATCAACCAATCCTTGGCCTCGTCCGTCAGTGAGAAGGAAAATAGATACATTCTGATTTGTTCCTGAGGGACTTGGTTGATCTTTATCATGTCTGCTACCTCCAGAAACTTTGTGATATGACTATTCGGATCTTCAGTAGGCCTCCCCCCGAACTGATTTCTTTGAACCATTTGGGCGAGCTGTGGTTTGATCTCGAAGTGAGTAGCGTCCGTTCGCACATTGAATCCCTCAGTAGATTCTCCCCTCTGGGGTCGGAACAGATTGTTGAGAGGATTTCTCCTCTCCTCTCTTCGCTCACGTCCGCCCTGATTGTTGACTTGGTTCCGGACTTCTTCCAGTTGCCTCTGTAGATCCTCAATCAACTGCCTGTCGTTCCCAGGAATCTCGTCACCCATATCTTCTTTCACGACTACCTGCTCTGCCTGTTCTTGTATTTTCTTTGCCCTGGCTCTTGTAATCATGCACAACCTGCACCAACAAGAACTTCAATTTAGAAACAATGAAATAAATCTAGACTACCAAGCTTTTAAATCTCCTAATATCAAATAACGACCTACAATTTGAGTCCCCGGCAACGGCGCCAAAACTTGATTGCAGTATTTTCTTATCAAGTAAAAATTATCGAACACGAAGACTCAATTCGCCCGTTATTCAAGTAAAAGTCTGATTTTGAAACCTAATATCTAGATGCGATAAAATACTTTGAGTATCAAATTCCAACTATCTAACATGCAATTAACGATTAAAACAATTAAATAAACATCAATTCGACTAAGTAAATTCCAAAGGAGTACGGTTGAGGAATATAGGATGGATTGGGAGTAGATTATGAATATGTTTGGACTTGTCACTCACACGAACCAGATTCAATAGATAGCATGGGTCGGTTCATCAAACTCTAGTTAAAACCCTTAGTACCGGTGCAATAACCGTTGACTAATTGAAATCTCTACCTAAGTCTAGGTATATTAATCTCAATTAACTCCCAAAAGCACATGAACTCATTGACCTAGATACCAATTCACCTATCTTCTAAGTGAAATAATACCCAATTATTATTGCAATCCCCTCTAATGCACAAACCTATCAAGTTAATTCATTGAGGCTACTTTCCAACACATGGTGATCAATCATGAAAGGAACACAAATTGAATCCACAATAATAATCAAAACCTTGAAAAACTTCAATAATCCAAATCCAAACAATATTCAAATCATCCCGATCACATCCAAATCCTCAACAATGAGTTTAGCTACTCATAATTCTAAATGAATTCATCAAAACCATAAAGTAGAACATAGAAGAGAAAGTAGAATAAAGAAGCTTAGGAATTAATGATGAATCTTCAATCTCGCTTCGAATCCTTCCTTCCACCTTCAATTTCCAGCTTTTCGGAAGTGAAAATCGCCTCCGATTATGCCTTAGTCTCCCTAGGGTTTTCAAAAGTCGAACCCTCCAAATGTGGAATTCTTTGGCCTTTTATAGGTGTAAAACCCGCAGCTTCAGAGATTCAATCCCGCGCGGGATCCTCCTTTGAAAAACTCCATCCCGAGCGGGAGAAGAAAACTTATCCGCCGAGAAAACCCGATCCGTCCCGAGCGGGATGAGACGATCCCGAGCGGGATCTGCTACGACCCTCACACCATCTCTCGAATTCACGCCTATTTGACGTATCCCGAACGCACTGGTGCCTCCCGAGTATCGGTCCCGAGCGGGACCAAGCCGTCCCGAGCGGGACCGGCTTCGACTTTTCAGCAATTTCTTTCTTTATCGTCCCGAACGGGAGATGTGTGTCCCTAACGGGATGTGCTTCGCCCTTGGCCTCAATTTAGCTCCAAAACTCGCATTTTTTCACCTTTTTCACATCCTGCACACACAAAACAACTCCAAACCACCAAGTGAAGGAAAATCAAGAAAAGAAGAGATATGTGTGTGATTTGTGTACCAAATTCTCACCAATTCATTCAATTCACATCCCAAAAATCATGCAAATTACACACATATCAGAAGACAGTATGATCACTTGATCTAGTGAGACATAAACATAATCACAGCCGAGACAACGTATGAGGATACGTCTGTCCGGATGGCTGTGGCATTGTCGGAATAAGTAGTCTGTCTTGGTTACTTGACATGCTGGTACGACGAGGTGGCGTATTGATGGACCGCAGTGAGATATATTCATCTGTCTGACATCAGCAAATAGAAGATCTCGTTATATTGATTGAGTCCAAACCCTAACGAAGGTTCAGGGGTTTGCACGGGTTGACTGATGCTTTGACTTTCCATGGTGGAGAGCCTAAGTAACGTGCTCGTATATCCACATCTTGGGTAACAGCAGTTCGTGTAGTACCACCTGAGACTGAACTTAGGTAACCATATCCGAGTAATAGGTTGGGGACATTCCCTGAGGAGCTCAATAACATTCATCATGCCAAAGTCCTGCAGGCTGATTAAGTTCAGGCACGAGTGATAAGGTTTGAGTGATACTACTCAGGAATAATAAGATATTAATTAATTGTAGTTAGTGCTTGTCAGAGGCTCCGATTAATTAATGGATGTCCGGTAACCTTAAATATGGGGATTCGCAATTAATGCAACCCGTTCTCATAACGTGGTAATAAAGGGGTAGGTCAGTATTAATTATGAGGTGAGAAAGAATTTATATTAATTAATTAATTGTGTCCTGGGTTGTGGACATTGGAATTAATTAATTTATAGGCCCACTTTATTATTTGCATTAGGTCCCCAGGTCTGGCCCAACAAGTGTGCTGAATTGAGCCCAAAATGGCCCATTAGGGTTTCCAACCCTAGGTCTATAAATAGACAGCCCTCTCTCATAAGTTGTAACACAGTTGAAACACAAAACCTAGAGACAGAGAGGTGGGCGCCATTCTTGAGAAGAGAAAGGAGGAGAATTTTTGAATTCTGGTCCTGCTCAAGCCACAGATCTACGGAGTCCTCACCAGTAGTAGATCTGAACAGCACCGGGACACAGCCCTGAAGATCTAATTTGGAGAACAAATTATCTTTCTTCCTTCTCTTTCTGTTTCAATTTTATTTAAGAAATTAGGGTTCTAATTTCTGATTCCGCAGATAAAATCGAATTGCGTGGTTGGATTGGTTTTTGGAATTCAAACGCAAAAGATCGGTTCAGACTCAACGGAGTTAAGGTGAACCCTGAAATCCACAATCCTTCGTATTAAATTCATAGGAGCATGATAAGGTTTTGAGAATATTAATTATGGGCAATATCCATTGATCGATCCGGTTCAGTTTGGTTTTGGTGATTCGGTTCACGTAAAAACCCTACAATTGGTATCAGAGCCAGGTTTCTGATTTATGGCTCTCTTGTTCATAATTAAATTCGATATAATGCATGTATGAATTTATTGTTGTGGATGTTGGTTTTTGTTCCTCGTGGCAACCCGTGTGATTCAACCCGCGGTGGTTTATCCGTGTAGGGCTGGATTATTTTTGTAAATCACGAGAAAATCCGTGATTAGCATAGATTTGAAAATTGTAATAGAATAGATTTTTCTGTAATTTTTCAAATTTAATTTGGACGGGTCGAGGACGAAGAACAAAGACGGAGCCGACGAAGGGCGGTGCACGACGGCGGCAGGCGGCCGCGCGCGTGCATTCGCGGGCGACGGCGGCGCAGGGTCGCGCACGGTGCGGGCGATGGTGCACGGGGGCGCGTGTCGCGGGCGGCCGGGGCGGCGGCGGCGACGGTCAGCGGTGGCTTTGGTCGTCGTCGGTTTCTGCTGTCCCGTCGTGGTGGCTTGTGTTTTTGGTGGTTTGTGCAATCCTGTGTAAACCCTAGGTTTGCATTAGGGTTAGGGCAAATCATCAGATTACAAAGGCCTAAATCCCAAAAGATTTGGTGTATCAAGATTTGGAGGCCCTTGAAGATTTGAGAAGATTTGAATTTATCCATTAAATTCAAAATTCAAATTGTAATAGATAGATTTGATTTTCTATTTATTCTTGGGGCCACGAGGAATTTTTGTTTGCCTTAATTGTCCTCGTATGATATGTGATTTATTTATGTGCGCTATTAAGCATGTGTAGATAATAGGAAAAGCATGTTTTACTGCTTTTATTATTTACAGCTTTCCAAGCATGCTTATGTGATTAATTTCTTTTGTTGGATTATATTTTGGGAATTTTTGGGCTTGTTTAATTACATGCAAAAATTTCAAAAATATAATGACAAAAGGAAATTATGTGTGCGCATAAAGAAACCTTTTAAAAGAAAAATACTAAGCAGATTTTTTAATTAAAATCAATAGACCTCCACAAAGCGGTCCTAGGCTGTAAGTGTATCTCTCGTTCTAGTAAACGTCTACGAGTGTAGCTTGCTAGTTCCCGGAGGTGCATGGGTACGATTGTTGGGATTTCTAGACAAACAATTTAAATCATGTGAATAGTGGGAGGGCTTTGCGTAAACGTCTACGAGTGTAGCTTGTGTAGATCTCTTTCACAAGTATTCTAGGATTGATTTAAATTAGAGATAACAAAAGCTTTAAGGGCTGTGCGGTATGGTTACGTGCCATGCTAAACTGTCTCTTTTGGCCGGAGTTAAATTTGTGGTTAATTGCTTAGAAGCATCTTAGAATATAATGCAAGAATTGCATCCCTGTTCTTGAGAGATGGCTTGGTCTAAGGTTTTCACTAATTATTAATTTCTAGTGTCAAAAGTAACCTGACATGGTAGTGAAATTAAATGGATTGGGGCTTAAAACCCGCAGTTCTGGTTGAGGGTGACATCGTAAACGTCTACGAGTGTAGCTTGCGGTGGGAACTCTTAGGCAATTAGTGGAAAACATTTGTATTTGATTTATTAAAAGGTTTTCAATGCATTTGTTTTCGAAGTTCAACATGCATGTTCTTATTTAAGATCCTTATTGTTTCAGATATGTCTAAGTCTACTGTCGATCATATACTTGCTCTCAATCCTCTTACTGGTCCAAACTTTCCCGAATGGAGTTTTTGCATCAAACATGTCCTTTATCAGAAAAATCAAGCACATGTTCTTTACATGGATCCACTGCTGCGTTCTCATAGAGGGGTATGCGAGCTTGAGCTTGAGTTCAATGATAGATGGGAGGATGCTGATGAGTTCTCCTTCTGGCTCATCACGGGTTCCCTGTCTAGAGGATTAAGGCACAAGCATGAGTATCTCGAGACGGCTGGAGAGCTCTGGAAGGAACTCTCGACAGCCTATGGGAACGTGGAGCGAACTATTAACTGTAAGCTTGTACACGATCTTGTGTGCAAGAAGATGGTTGAGGATAGTTCGGTGACTGAGCACATGATGTCTGTGGTTGATCTCATGAGACAGTTTACTGTGCGGGGTGGTAATATCAGTGCGCAAGGCGAGATTGATATCATCCTCAATTCTCTTCCAGAATCCTATCATGACTTTAAGGTAATTGCTGCTGCAAAGGGAGAGTATGCTCTGCATGAGCTGCTTGAGGATCTTGTAGTGGAGCAGTCTACCATGCGAGCACGAATGCCTGTTCTGTTCGGTTCTAGCACTGGTTCGACAATCTCTAAGATTGGAGACGACGGTGCTGAGAGCAAGTTCAGAAAGGCAAACCATGATAGCAAGTCTAGGAAGGGGAAGAGAGTCAAGGTCACTCCTAAGAAGAACAAGTGTGCTGGATGCGGAAAGGTGGATTGTCCGAATGCCAAGGGACAAGGTATGCCATTTTGCATGTATAACTGTAAGCATGATTAGAGTTAGTTCTTGCTCTTCTAGAGCTGTAAGCACTGACTTGTTGATCATGTTGTTGTACTTTGCAGGGGACCGTGCCGACAAGGCTGGCGAATGATGGCAGGAAGATACCAAGCTGGATGAAGGCAACGTTTTATGACGGAGCTTCATGGAGTTTTTCCTTTCCTTATGTTTTGTTTTTTCAAGTACATTTGAGGGTTTATTTGTGGGCCGTGGTTTATCGGCAGGACAAATTTTATCAACCTTTTATGGATATTTGTTATTTATGATTTTATCATTGGCAGTAACAATGTTATCCATTGTGTTGATTTGTACTCTCTATGCTACTTCGATCAAAATATGTACGCAAGTATTGCATGTAATTCACCCGTAATTGATAATCACAGGAAGAGAAAACTTACTTCTTCTGATGAGGATCTTACATATCTCTGGCACTTGAGACTGGGTCACATCAGCTTGAAGCGGATTCAAAGACTTGCAGATGACGGTACATTGGACTTAGTCCGGGCTGTACCTTATCAAGTCTGCGAATCCTGCATCGAGGACAAGATGCCAACTAGGCCTTTCAAGGCTAGTCAGTCTTGAGCAGAGGAAGTGTTGGAATTGATCCATTCTGACTTGTGTGGACCGATGTCCAAGCAGGCTCGTGGAGGGTACGAGTATTTCGTCACTTTCATTGAAGATTACTCAAGGTACGGATACGTCTACCTGCTTCGCTACAAGTCTGAATGCTTTGAGAAATTCAAAGAGTTCAAGGCTGAGGTAGAAAAGAAGGTCGGGAAAACTATCAAGTCGCTGCGATCTGACTGCGGTGGCAAATAACTCGGTAACGAGTTCCTGCAATATTTGTCAGAAAATGGGATTACATCCCAATGGACTGCACCGGGTACTCCCCAGCTAAACGGTGTAGCTGAAAGAAGAAATAAGACTCTTCTAGAGATGGTAAGATCAATGATGAGTTATGCAAACTTACCAATTTCGTTTTGGGGCTACGCATTGGAGACAACAGCTTACGTGCTTAATGTGGTGCCTTCTAAATCATTTCCTAAGACGCCTTCTGAGCTCTTCCTTGGTTGCAAACCTAGTTTGGTCAAGTTTAGAGTATGGGGCTGTCCGGCACACGTACTGTCGAAGGAACCTGATAAGTTAGAAAGCAGGTCAAAAGTAATGTTGTTCATAGGGTATCCCAGGCAAACGAAAGGTGGTTACTTTTACTGTCCTGAGAGTCAAAGAGTCGTTGTTAGCACCAACGCTAGATTCTTGGAGGACGAGTATGTGAGTAATCACAGGTCAAGGAGTGATATCGTTCTTCAAGAAATTGAGAACGAGAATGCAATTCCAAGGGAAGGGGAACGTGTAGATGTGGGTGCACCTGTGAGAGGTACATCACCACAGACACGTTCTTCAGTGCAAGGTGCAGGATCACAAGTCACTGCACCTACTACTGACACGGCACCGATGCCTCATCGCAGTGGGAGAGTTATTTTCCAACCGGAAAGGTTCATGTTCGTGGGTGAGTCTTCGGACTTGAGCCCGGAAGACGGACATGAGGACTCAGACCCACTAACTTACGAAGAGGCAGTGCAGGACAAGGATGTTGCCAAATGGCGTGTCGCCATGGATTCTGAAATAGAATCCATAACTGCTATGGATGTATACCAGAAAATTGATTTGCCGGATGGCTTTAGGGCCATAGGGTACAAATGGGTATACAAAAGAAAGAAAGGGGCGGATGGAAAGATCACGGCTTTCAAGGCCAGGCTGGTGGCAAAGGGTTATAGTCAGAAAGAGGGCATTGACTATGACGAAACCTTTTCACCCGTAGCCATGCTCAAATCCATCCGGATACTCCTTGCCATAGCTGCGCATATGGACCTCGAGATCTGGCAGATGGATGTCAAAACTGCTTTTCTAAACGGTTACCTTGAAGAAGGTAGGGACATCTATATGCAGCAACCCGAGGGTTACATAAGCAAGGGCGAAGAACATCTTGTCTGGAAGCTTAGGAAGTCCTTGTATGGACTTAAACAAGCTTCAAGGTCGTGGAACTTACGTTTCAACGATGTGATTAAATCCTATGGATTTGCACAGTTGGAAAACGAAAGTTGTGTTTACCGACTTTGTGTCAGTGGGAGCATGGTCTTCCTTGCACTATATGTTGATGACATGCTTCTATTTGGAAACGAGGAGGGAGTGATGTCCGAAATCAAGGTTTGGTTATCCAAACAGTTCCAAATGAAGGATCTGGGTGAAGCTGGCTACATTCTTGGGATTAAGGTCTTACGAGATCGTAAGAGAAGAATGTTGAGCTTGTCCCAGGCATCCTATGTGGATACTGTGATAGCCCGGTTCAGCATGGAACTCGCCAAGAAAGGCTTGCTACCTTTCAGACATGGCGTTCGTCTTTCTAGTGGGCAGTATCCTTAGACACAGCGGGAGAAAGACGAGATGAGTCTTGTACCATATGCTTCGACTGTGGGTAGTCTCATGTATGTGATGCTGTGTACCAGGCCAGATATCTGTTATGCCGTTGGCATGGTAGCAAGATATCAGTCTAACCCTGGACAGGCGCACTGGACTGCTGTAAAGCATATCCTCAAGTATTTGAAGAGAACTAGGAATTTCTGCCCAGTTTATCAAAGTGAGGATCTGTGCCCTGTGGGTTATACAGACTCGGATTTCAAAGGGAACCAGGATGAGAAGAAATCGACCTCAGGTTATGTGTTTACCCTGGGAGGTGGAGCTGTATCTTGGAGGAGCTCAAAGCAGAAATGCATTGCTGACTCCACCATGGAGGCGGAATATGTCGCCGCCTCCGACGCCTCGAAAGCGGGGGTGTGGCTCCGGAACTACCTTTTAGAGTTGGGCGTGATCCCGAGTTTGCCAAGGAGCATCACAATTTATTGCGATAATTTTGGTGCGGTGGCAAACTCAAAGAAACCGCGGTCTCACAGGGCAAGCAAACACATAGAGAGAAAGTACCATATCATACGAGAAATCGTATCGAGGGGCGATGTGCTGATTAAGAAGATTGACACTGCTGACAATCTTGCTGATCCGTTTACAAAGAGCTTGCCGCAGAAAGTTTATGAAAGACATATTCGTGAGCTGGGTCTGAGGTGGATGCCGACCACTGACAGTGGTTAAAAAGACAGCAGACTAGATAGACGGACTGTATACTCTGTAATAGCTTAGTTATGCTTTTAGTATAAGTGGGAGATTGATGGGTTTTGTATACTGAAAGCATTTATTATAATGAGTATACAACGGTTTATTCCTCCTATTTGTTAACAATCGTACATGTATGAACAATGGTATCCTCTTGTCTCACCGATAGGGACGATCATACGACATGTTGTAGATCGCAGAAGACAGTATGATCACTTGACCTAGTGAGACATAAACATAATCACAGCCGAGACAGCGTATGAGGATACGTTTGTCCGGATGGCTGCGGCATTGTCGGAATAAGTAGTCTGTCTTGGTTACTTGACATGCTGGTACACAGAGGTGGCGTATTGATGGACCGCAGTGAGATATATTCGTCTGTCTGACATCAGCGAATAGAAGATCTCGTTATATTGATTCAGTCTAAACCCTAATGAAGGTTCAGGGGTTTGCACGGGTTGACTGTTGCTTTGACTTGCCATGGTGGAGAGCCTAAGTAACGTGCTCGTATATCCGCATGTTGGGTAACAACAGTTCGTGTAGTACCGCCTGAGACTAAACTTAGGTAACCATATCCGAGTAATAGGATGGGGACATTCCCTGAGGAGCTCAATAACATTCATCGTGCCGAAGTCCTGTAGGCTGATTAAGTTCAGGCACGAGTGATAAGGTTTGAGTGGTACTACTATGGAATAATAAGATATTAATTAATTGTAGTTAGAGCTTGTCAGAGGCTCCGATTAATTAATGGATGTCCGGTAACCTTAAATATGGGGATTCTCAATTAATGCAACCCGTTCTCATAACGTGGTAATAAAGGGGTAGGTCAGTATTAATTCTGTGGTGAAAAAGAATTAATATTAATTAATTAATTGTGTCCTGGGTTGTGGACATGGGAATTAATTAATTTATAGGCCCACTTTATTATTTGCATTAGGTCGCAGGTCTGGCCCAACAAGTGTGCTGAATTGAGCCCAAAATGGCCCATTAGGGTTTCCAACCCTAGGTCTATAAATAGACAACTCTCTCTCATAAGTTGTAACACAGTTGAAACACAAACCCTAGAGAGAGAGAGGTGGGCGCCGTTTTTGAGAAGAGAAAGGAGGAGAATTTTTGAATTCTGGTCCTGCTCAAGCCACAGATCTACGGAGTCCTCACCAGTAGTAGATCTGAACAGCACCGAGACACAGCCCTGAAGATCTAATCTGGAGAACAAATTATCTTTCTTCCTTCTCTTTCTGTTTCGATTTTATTTAACAAATTAGGGTTCTAATTTCTGATTCCGCAGATAAAATCGAATTGCGTGGTTGGATTGGTTTTTGGAATTCAAACGCAAAAGATCGGTTCAGACTCGACGGAGTTAAGGTAAACCCTGAAATCCACAATCCTTCGTATTAAATTCATAGGAGCATGCTAGGGTTTTGAGAATATTAATTATGGGCAATATCCATAGATCGATCCGGTTCAGTTTGGTTTTGGTGATTCGGTTCACGTAAAAACCCTACAAAATATTCATCAACTTCGGAAGACTAACGGGAAAGTGTATCGTTCAACCACTCAAGTGTTTGGGTTTCAAATGAAAGCACTCACAACATGTATGAAGAAATTTCTACCATAGGCTTGCAAGAATTCTAAAATCTCCACTGCTTATTTGTGCACACAATTCAAGAATCAAAAAGGGCTTTGAAAGGGTTGTAATGAAGGCTTTTTATGAAAGGTAGGGAAATATGGCCAAGTGACTAAAAATCAATCAAGTTGTACTTCCTCAAATCAATCTAAACCACTCTCTTATGAACATCTACCCTTCTCCTCAAATTTCACAATTCAAATCAAGACTCTTTTTTTTTTCTTTTCAAGCTCTCTTATCGAATCCCTTATACCATTTCAAAAAATTACACATGATTTCATACATAAGGCTTATGAGAATTCTAATTTATTTTGAGCTATACAACCTCCCACCATTTATTCACCACTAATTACAATTTTCTTTTCCACAACACACACTGAACCACCCTTTCTTCCATCAATCTTATAGACAAGACAAAAACCATTATAACTCCATGTAAATCTCATAGACAAGACACAAAAAATGGAGTTAGGCACAATGGGGCTTACTAGGGATAATTTCAACATATGAAGGGATAGTGTTTAGGATTGGGCTAACAAAGAAGGCCTAAGATCATTTTCTATCCTTTTGCACACTATGCAGTCTCAAAACAGAACAAAAGCAAGTTCTAGAGAAACGAAAACATACATGCGAATCTCTCATGAACAAATAAAGGCTCAAGAACTCACTTGGGTTCAAATTTTCTTCCTTAGTCAATTTCAATCTACTCAAACATCATGCAAGTGTAAGTTTCAATCAAACCCTATCATGCGGTTTTCTACATTCATGGGCAAATCAACCATAATCGAAATCAACTCAACTAATCAATGATCGATTCCAAACATTGGATATAATGCTAGAGGGTTCAATTACTTAAAGATTTTCCTCACATACTATCTATATATTTTTTTATTGTCAAAAATTAAACACACCAAATCAAATAATGCAATAAAAACAAAGCAAGTAAAGGATAGAAAGTTCGAATTTCTTGTCCACATCCTCCCAAACTTATTTCGAACTCAGAGAGTAAGAAAAAGTTTGAAAATCAGACAAGAAACAGAACTGTACCGGACTGTCGATCTCAGACATCGACGTTTTTATCCACCCGAGGAAGTCAGCGCTGCGCGACGAAGATTTGGTGCTGCTGGCACTCTGTGTCGATCAACAGGGACCCTGTCGATCGACACAGAGCCTTCTGTCAACTCCTGCTGCTGTCGATCGAAGTGTTCTCCGTGCGCCATACCTCTGTGTTGATCGACAGCCGGTCTGTCGATCGAAACAGAGGCAATTCCTCTAATTTTTTTTTCTTTTCAAAATTGAACAACAAAACCAAAAACAAGGTAAAGGCAGAAAAAAAATATACAAAAATTTAAAGGAATTGAAGTAAAAACAAATAACAGTTAAGTTACCTCCCAACAAGTGCTTTAGTTAACGTCGTAGCTCGACGATACCTCAGTTCAGAACCAGGGCGGGCTAGATCGCACTCGCCTCCCATGAGAATCCACCATGTAGACCCACCGATCTTGGATGACAGCAGTGAGCTCGGGAAGAGACGGTGTAATTGACATTTTTACCGACTCGTTCCCTCGCTCCCATCTTTGAGCAGCTTGGTCTTCTTTGAACTCCTCACTTGCTTCTTCTTCTTCTTCCTCAGCGGCTTCCTCTTGGAATGTGATTCTAAAGCATTCGTATTGTTGCCGGCTTGTGTCGAGCTTGAATGTGATCCTTTCCTCATTTGGTCGAAGCGTGATCTCCTCACCACGATAATCAATCAGAGCAGCACTAGTGTCTAGGAATTCCCTTCTCAAGATAAGGGGTGTGCTCCCATCTTCCTTCATATCGAGGACCACAAAATCTGCAGGAAAGATAAGATGAACTACACGAATAAGTATTTTTCAATTATACCTTTGGGGCGAGACACAGATCGGTCTGCCATCTGCAAGGTGATAGTGGTCGGCCTCAACTCTCCAATCTTGAGGCGCTGGAAGATAGAGAAGAGCATCAGGTTGATACTGGCACCAGTGTCGCACAACACCTTCTCGAACTTGAATCCGCCGATCTCAACTGGGATGGTGAAACAGCCTGGATCACTTCTCTTGACTGGAAGTCTCTTTTGTAGGACCATGCTGCACTGCTCATGAAGCTTCACAGTTGCATTCCCATGAAGTGTTTCTTCTCACTCATCAGCTTCCGGAGATATTTCATGTAACCTGGAATTTCAGAAGGAGCTTCAATTAGTGGAATATTAATACTTACCTTCTTCAAGTTCTCGACAAAGCGTGAGAACTTGGAATCCTCCTTTTGCTTGGCGAATCTCTGAGAAAAAGGCATCGGAGGTGCCTCGACAGCTTTGGAAGTGGAGGAATGGGGCTGGAACTGTGTTTCTGTTGACTGGCCTCCTGTCTGACCTGCCTGTCGATCGACACACCCTCTGCAGTTTTGTCGATTTCCTCTTCTGAATCTATGTCGACAACCTCTTTTGGGTCTCTGTGTCGATTGACAGGATTCCTGTCGATCAAAATAGAGGCCGGCTCTGCTGGGTCTGCTTCTTTTCTCCCCCCAAACTTGCTTTGGGGCATGCTCGGACCTTTGTAGCTCTTTCCGGACCTCAGCTTCACAACTTTGCAATCTTTCTGGTTCTTGGGATTTGCCTCGGTGGTGCTGGGCAGCTTTCCTGGAGTATGTTGTATCCCGATAGTGGTAGCAATTTGGCTCATTTGAGTTTCAATGATCTTGGCGTGCTTGCTGAGCAGATCCACCTTGGAGTTGACTCCTTCCACTTCTTTCTCGATTTTCCCCATTCTGTGGTCTGAAGCTTTGATGAAATTCTTCAGCACCTCTTCAAGGGTTCCTTCTTCTTTTCCACAATCTCGCCATTCTGCACATCAAAATCTGGCGGTGGTTGTTCGGCAGCTTCAGGCTGAGAGTAGGAGAAACCTGGATGAGTTCTAGGATGGTAGTGTTGGTATCCCCCTTGCCGGTACTGATTCTGGTAGCCACCACGATTCATGTAGTTCACGCCGGCGATAAGATCAACCTGTGCAACAGAAACAGAAGCAGAAGTAGTTAGTTTTTCAACTTCCCCCTTTAGCTTCTCAACCTCTTTCTTCAATGCATCATCCTCCTTTGCCTCAACAGCTCGGATCTGTGGCCTCCTTGATCATGCAGGGCCATCTTCCTGAACAATTTTAGAGCCTTTTTCGATGACTTGCTCATCAATGAACCTCCAGCTACATAGTCCACCGACTTCTAGCTCTCCATAATCAATCCTCTGTAGAAGATGTGGGCTTGCTCCTCAGAAACAACTCCGTGGTCCGGACAACTCCTTAGCAACTCATTGAACCTGGTCCACGCCTCAAAGAAAGTCTCATCCATCCTCTGGTGGAACTACAGGATTTCCATATTTTTCTGAATAATCACTGACGGCGGGAAGAATGCGCCGAGGAACTCTGTTCGGAGATCAGCCCATGTCCGAATGTTGGTGCAATCCAAAGCGGTGAACCACGACCGCACCTGATCCCTAAGTGAGAAGGGGAAAAGGCGAAGATGGATCACGTCCTGGGTCACTCCGTTTTGCTTGATGGTTTCACACACCTCCACAAACATTCTAAGGTGAGTGTACGTATCCTCCACTGCTCAACCTCCGAATTGGTTCTGCTGAACCATCTGAATCAGGCCGGTCTTGAGTTCAAACTTATTAGTGGTGATGCCAATAACGAATCCCTCATTTCCGGGTTGCGGTCTGTACTTCTTGGCCATTGCATTGGGGTCCTCATCGTCGGAATCCTCTCTGCGGGCTCTCTCTCGATCTCTTCTTTCGGCCTCGCGCCTTTCTGCTTCCCTTTCCTCCAGGAGTTGCCTCATGACGTCTTTCATGTGGTTGACTTCATGGACCAGTAGTAGGGCATTCTCCGGAGTAATCAACGACTGGTCGGTCTCAGTTCCCCCATCGGAGTGGCTCGGACATGCCATGATGGTTTCAGTGGTTTGCTTGGCTTTTCCCTTCCTTTTCCTGACGGTGGCCTCGATTTCTGGCTCAAAAGTCTCGAGTGGCTTGCCCTGGGCCCTTGTGTTCATAAAACTACAAGAAAAACAAAATAAAATAGAAAATCAGCAACTGTGTCGATCGACAGAGGGCCTATCGATCGACACAAAGGTTTCTGCTTCTGTTTCGGTCGACAGGAATCCTGTCTGTCGAAACAGAGGCAAAAAATCAGAAAAAACAGCAAAGCAGTAAACAAGAAAAATCAACACAAAAAATCAAAATCAACACACCAAAAATGAAATTAAAAATAGAAAATAACAATAAAATTAAATTTACAACCTCAATCCATCAGATCTAAAAATAAACTAATATCTATATTAATCTGACAAATCCCCGGCAACGACCAATTTGATAACTGCAGTTTAGCGGTTAGCCAAATAAATTTTTTTTACACCCGTAGGTGGTCGATCCCACAGGGACTGTGCAATGATAAATCCAAAATACTAGCTATAATTAATAAATCATAGATGTTTGAGGAAAATAGAAAAGTGGTTTTGTTTGGAAATTAAAGATAACAATGTAGAAAATAAAGGGTTTTAAAAATAATTAAAGAAAGCACAGATCCTAGGGCAGATAATCTAATCATCAACATGCAATATCAATCAACTCAGCAGTGGGGAAAACATAGATTTTGATGGATTAAATTCCTTGGTTAGGCAATTAAATCCTAGATTATTAATTAGTGACTATCTCCTCTCGGTCTCAAGAACACCAAATTAATCAATCTCATAATTATCTAATTATTCCTATGTAGGTTTCTTCCTTTTGAGGCAGAAAACAAAAACAATTAATTCTCTCTTCCTGTTAACAATTTTCATCTCTCGATCCATCAATTATAAACTATAAACCTAGATCTCAATTCACCTCTCGGTCCTTCTTTTAATCTAGATTATAAAATTAAATCAGAGAATTAAACTATGCTTCAAGATTTGATATCAATTAGACATGCATCAGAAAAGAAATCATAACCCTAGAACCTGTTTAGGGTTCTAGCCACAAAACATGACTAGAATTAAAACAAACATATTATTAATTGACTTACAAATAAAATAGGAACCTTCAATGTCTTGAAAAACTCCAATGTATTAAGCAAAACAGAGAAAAAGAGATATAATATTCGTGCCTAAGAGTTCATATTTATAGAGGGGGAAGAAGACCTAATTTGAGTATTGGGTAAAAATAGCAAAAACTGCCAAAACAGGCCAAAAATAGCTTTTTCGGGCCTTCGTGTTGATCGACACAAATCCTGTCGGTCGACAGGATTGCAGATCACAAGTTTTCGGAGTTTTGACCTCTCTTTTGATCGACACAAATCCTGTCTCTCGACACAGAAACCTCTGTATGCGCAGTCTCACAATTTTGACCATAACTTCCTCTCCCAAACTCCGATTGACCCGATTCCAGTTGCATTGGAGAGCTTACTCAAAGCTTCATCCATTGCCATGTGTCAGTAGCCCGAATCCCTCGTGTGGAAGAAATATTCACTGCTAATCTTACATGTCACCGCTTCCGGAATGGTTTTCTCGTGAACTTTGGCCTAAAACCTGCAAAAATCACCCATCAAAGGCATAACACCCTCCAAACTAGACTCATGCATAGAAATAAGTAAAAACATAACAAAATGTACTTGAAATAATGGAGAAAAATATAGATAAGTGAGTATAATTATGAGCTTATCACCCTCAAACTGAGCTCTGTTTTGATTTTTCAAAGTTCCCCCTTGATCAATGCCTTGGTGCATTGTCAAAGATCCAAAGGCTTTTATCAGGTCGACTGCAGTATTGGCCTCTTCATCTGGAACACTTGTGTGAACATCTACAGATTTTGGCTGAGAAACTTGACTTTGATCGCCTTTATCAGCACTCTATTTCTCACGACCATTGTTAAGAACAAGATCTCCAAGTTTCAGTTCTTTCAAAGTTCTGCGCACTAAAATAGACTCATCAAAAACAACAAAGCATGTTACTTCCACAAGTCTGGTTGTCTTGTTGAGTACTTTGTATCCCTTGTATGAAGGATGTCCATATCCATGGAACACTCCTTCATCTGCCTTGGGACTGAAAGTATTCAGTTTTAACTTCCTATTGTTATGGATGTAACATGGTGAACCAAAAGCACGAAGATGAGTTGTAGAAGGCTTACGGCCATTGAAGACTTCATACGGAGTTTTATGATGGCGGCTGTTGATGGCGCTCCTGTTCTGGGTATTGCATGCCGTTATCAAGGCTTCTTGATCACTGATATTTCTACCAGATTAATTGCAAATATAGTGGTCAAATAAAATTATACTCGAATGTCGAACCCACAGAGAAAAGATATGCGAAATAGTCCGATGTACTAAAACACAGTTTCAGATTAAATGCTTGAGTACTTCAAAATCAGGTTTTGTTTATTAAACTAGGCAGAGAAAAGAAAATAAAAACTTAAATTAAATAAAACGAAACACAAATCCTAGGGAAGAAATCTTATTATGGATAACATGTAAGAACCAATTAAATCAACAAGTGGCTTACTGCAATAATGCTATATTTCCTTGGTCGGGCAAATATAACCTAGATTACTAATTAGTGACTATCTCTGCTCGGTCTCAAGAACACCAAATTAGTCAATCTGATAGGCAAATAAGTTCAATTCCTACTGTCTAATACATCTCATTTGACAATATAAAGTATATCATGCATTCCTAATCCCACTATCAATATTCACCTTTCGGTCCTTCTATCAATAGCTAGACATCTAAACCAATCGTCACCTTTCGGTCCTTGAATTAATCTAGAATTATAAAATAAACACAGGAATGACGAACCTAATTAATTAATCCTAAACATGGACTCAAAGTAATATCAAACCCTAGAAATAAAAGACATAATTAAAATAAAATAAACTTGCATTTAAAATAAAAACATAAATTCAAAAGTGCATAAAATAAAATAAAAATCCTAACTACAGAAATTGAGGTTGAGAAGGATATACGAATTAATATTCGTATAGGGAGTGAAATCCACTGAATAAACTAGCCTAGAGAGGTATTTATAGTGTTTGTATGGGCTTTACAAGGTTGAATCCTATAGGAAATAGGATTAGATTTGATGCATATCTATATCTCCATGTCCTACAATGAGTATATCTTTAATCTTAAGTCTTCAGGGCTTCTAGTATGATATATCTCTTCAATTTTAACCAAATCTCACCCAAGATTCGTGAAAACCTTCCAGAATCTCGCTAAAATCGCCCGCTTCGATCGACGCGGGTCTTGTGTCAATCGACGTGAGTCCATGTCGACCACTGGGACTGCTGGGTCGACCGATTCTGCGCACTATCACAGTTTTGGCCATAATTTTTGCTCCCGAACTCCGATTGACCCGATTCCAATTGAGTTTGAAAGCTAAATCAAAGCTCTGTCCAATGCCATGCTCCACTAGCCCGAATTCATTGTGTGGAGAAATCCTTCTCTGATACTCTTGCACATCACTGCTTTCGGAACGGATGTTCTGTGAATTCGACCTCAAACCTACAAAAATACACCACTACAAGCGCAATACCCTCCTAGCGTGATTCATGCAACAAAAATAACTAAAATAAACTAAAATGAAACTAAAAATAAAGATAAATCAAACCAATAATGAGTGAAAATATGAACTCATCACTTCTACCCAATAACCTTCTTTCAAGTTTGCTTCGGCAAACATGGTCTGCAGGATTTGAGTCTACAATAGACAACGTGAGTTGTCATTTATTTCTTTAGACATTTGGATCATTCTTAGGGTATAAAAAACAAATCAGATTGAATAAATCAGGCAAACCCTATGCATGCTCCTAATATTTATTTGCAAAGGATGGATCTACGGAATACCTGAACTCCGGCAACTGATCTACAGATCTAGATCGGAGATAATAACTAAGGAGTAGATCTAGACGTGGGATCAATCAAAGCTATCTTGTTCCAACAAATTTGATTTTCTGATCTGCTCCCTTGCACCTTGGAAATCTGGTGAGGATACACTACTGAGTTAAATCAGAGATCCAGAGGAATCGATCACTTCCTCCCAATGAAATAGCCGTCGCCCCTCTCTCTCTTCTCACATAGTTGTGTGTTTAGATCTAATTGAGAGAAGGCTTTTATAGTGCTAGGGTTTGCAAACCCTAAACCTAATGGGCTCTGAGCATTTTGTGGGCCAGACTAGGTTCCAAATGCAAATAATAAAGTGGGCCATCTTTATTAATTCATTCCATGTCCAACCCAGAACACAATACGGATAAGTTCTCCTCTCATACGAATTATGAACTGGGAACCTCGAATTTCTAGAATCCAGAAATAAAACTGACTTTTAATAAAGTCCAGTTTTGGCTGTTCAAGTGGGTTTCCTAGCATTATGAACATTCAGCTTATCCCACTTTTTAGGCATTTTGGGCTTCATCTCAGGTTTGTTCGATTTGTAAGTCAAACCGTTTCTGAACTTTTCATCGAGGTCATTTTTGAAACTGACTGTCCCCTTCTATCCAAATTGGCCACTAAGGAGTTTTTGTCCAAACTGACTACTCCTCTGCCTAACAACTTTACTTCTAAACTAGAATTCTTTCTTAAATGATGATTTGTGATATTTCTAGTTTCAGAAGTAGATGCATGATTGCTCAAATTATTTTTTGAGTCCTAAACCTGATTTATCAGAGGCATGTCTTTGTAAACTTAGAGCTTCTGAAACTTTTCTAGTGCTAGAATGAAGTGAACGGATAAGTTTTTGGTCACTAACAATTTTCAGTTTTTGAGACTCACATTCTTTAGATATAGATTTTGAAGATTCAAGTAAAACAGAATGCTCTTCTCTATGTTTGGCTAGTTCTTCACTTACTGACTTCGATCCTTGGATCTCCCCAGTCAGTTTTGAAACCTTTAGTTTCAATAAAGCATTTTCACCAGCCAAGCTATTTTTTAATTCATAGAATTTAGCAAATTCTCTATTAAAACCTCTAATGTAACATCCTCTGTTTCCGAGCAATAAGATTCATAGTTTTCTTCTATGCATGCTCTAGGAATAGAAATTGAGTTATGGAGATTTACTTGGATTGTAGACTCTGCTTCAGTTTCTTCCTCTTGTGCCAGCTTGGCCATCAGCACCAGGAAGGCTTCCTCCACTGCCTCATCATCTGATGTGTAGTAGCCATTGTTATTATCTGGGATGTCTAGCATCTCAATTCTGGATAGCATGGCCTTTGCAACTGCACTGGAAGCTTTCTTCTCGAACACCCTCTTCAAGCGCTCCCTTTCCTCTTTGGAAACCAGTGGGCACTCATACTTTAGGTGGTCGAGAGAGTTGCACTCAAAGCATGCCTTCGGAGGTATTTCGCTGAACTTCAGTTCACTGGCCTGTGAACCTTCCTTCTTGGATCCAGCTTTCTCAAGAAGTTTGGTCAGCTTCCTCATTTGCTCTTCAAGCTGCTCAATTGAGCTCTCTTCCTCCTTTTTCTGGTAGAAAGGGTGTGAGCGCTAACTTTGAAGTGGATGTATGTCCGGAAGATCTGTCAGCTTGGTAAGGCTTTTGAGGCCTTCTCTTGAAGTCCCTTTTTGCAAAAAAGGTAGCATCCTCCTCTGGATGTGTGCTGACACTTCGCACTGCTTCATTTCTATTCGCCATTTGGATGTCCCATTCATGGGCTTGGAGTTGGGTGAACACGCCCTTTGTCATCATCTTGGAGATCCTTCTCCTTCAAGCTGGTGGCTTTGACAAACTAGTCTTCATTGGGAATCTTGGAGAGAATTTTTCATTCATATCAGCAACTTCATATGTTCTCCCCAAGTTTTTCAGCTCGCAGATAATTGCATTGAATCTAGCTTCCATTGATTTAACATTTTCACCAGGAAGAATTTGAAAAGATTCATACTTATCTACACAGTTTTGAAGCTTGTTTCGCTTCATTTGAGCTATTTCTTGTCTGAGTGAGCCAAAAAATTCCCTCATCTTTTTGGTGTTGTTGTGCTCGAGAGCTTCGACAACTAGTGGCTCTGGTAAGGATTGTAAGATGAGCTCCATGGCCACTGAAGCGAACTCTGTCGTCGTTCGTCCACTCTGCATAAGGCTTCTCCACTATCTCTGACCTTCTGCTCCTCCGAGCTGAGTATTTACTTTGGTGATCTTCAATAGTCTGGTAGATAGAACCTCTACCATCTCTTGGTGGACATTCTTGAGCATAATCAACGAACGCTTCTTCAATATCTCAAAGTTTTTTGATGAATACTTTGGAAGCATCAAAATTGGAGCCATCTCTGCGTACCTAAGCTTAAAAACACACAAACAGAACTAAGTGCAGAACAACAAAGATCTGGTCCTAAGTGACTCGACAACCTTAGTCTGTTAGAACTTTGGCGTGTGATACCACTTGTTGGTCCCGAAATTAGAGTGCAAAACGGTGCAGCAAAAGGTAATGTATATGCCGCAGAAGTATGTAGACAGTTGCACTTGTTTAACTAAAACAGAGTATAGTCAATTTTGTGTGTTTGAAAGACTTAAGCTTAGTCTTGTCCTGGTTAAGTCAGTTTCAAAGTATATACTCTTCAATACTTAGAAATTGAAGGTTTCAAAGTCAGTTTGTGAAACAAAAAAACAGAGCAGTAAGTAAATAAAGCTGTAAATGAACACATTATAGTGGTTCGGATCTCAATATCATACATCCACTCTTCAGACCCAAGGTTTGGATAATTCACTAAGTTAGTACAAGCCTCCTTATGATCTATACACAATCCGATGGCACCTCCGTCCTCTGGTCAGCTGTGGCACTCGCCTAGGAACTCCTTGCAGACTCAGTCTTCAGGTTGAAGTGGGGACGCACCCCGCAACCTTCTCCCTGGTGGTTGGATCTTTACTTGTTCTTCCCAGAACTCAGGTGGTTGGCATACGCCTGTGAGAATCAGAATCCCAGACTAGGAAACCGACTGCTATGAATATATCTCAGAAAGATATATTCACCAAGAAGTGCTTCAGCTTAAAGCTTCAGCCTCATGCTAGGAGAAGATAGCACTGTGGGTAACTTGAGTCGAAGACTCAAGTCTCGTGTTAAATAACATGAAAACTCAGAGAGTTTGGCAGAGAGGTGGCCTGAACGATTGCCCTTGTCTTCTCAAGACTATCAGATTTTGAATTCTGTTCAGGTAACCTGTTAAGGCTGGAAGGGCATGCCTTTATATAGAGTAAGACCTACGGCAATTTGAATTTCTATCCATTAGATACATAAATCCAGACGCTAGACTCATGGATTATATTGTCCAATCGTAGCCCATGCCTTAGGTCTCCTTTCTGCTCTGATGCGTTAGTGTACGTTACACTAACTTGATGTCAGACTTCTTTTCAGCTCGAGGGATCCCAGTTTTGGATAACCTCGTATTGACTTGGGCATATATGAATGCCTGAATCTGACTGAGCTTCGATATCTTTCTAAATGCTCATTCTTTAAAGGTAGAGGCTCTAATACTGTCTATTAAAAGTCAGTACAACTTTGCCCAAATACTGACTTCGTAGGGTTAGTATGGTAAACCCTCATACTGACTAACCATAGTCAGTATGGAAAACGCTCTCATACTGATTTCTCCTTATCAGTATGGAAATCCCTTGAACTGACTTCTCCTTAGTCAGTTTGGGAAAGCCCTCATACTGACTTCTCCTTGTCAGTATGGTAGGGCCTTAAACTGTGTGCTCCAACACAGTTTTAGGTCAAGGCTAGGTGTGATGATAGTCTATTCTCAAGCATTCTCCTTGCTCGGTCTTCAATCTATGTTCTATTACAACTCAATTCGATCCTACACAAGGATTACAAGATTAGAACTCTAGAAACTGGAAAAACTGACTAAGATGACATACAATCTTTGACCCACCAAAACATCAAAAAGTAAGGAAGAAATTCTCTAAAAAAGAGACCTAACAATATCCATATTGAATATGTTAAATTTAGAAGATTCGCACGAAAATCTTGATTTTATATTCAGTTGGTATATGTTCTTCATTATATTTACGTGCAGGAAAAAAATGCATCAATTACGCATAAAAAATATTCCCAAATACTTGTATTTTTTTTGCATCAAATGATGCATTCTTAACTCGAATAAGATGCATTTTATTCTAAAGCATATGCATTTTTGTATATATATTGAGTGTATTTTTTGCATTGATTATATGCTGCAGTTTTATGCCTAAAATATTACATTTTTTACATCGAGTGTATGCATGTTATTGTAATATCCCGAATTTAATTAAGCTATTTAATGCTTAATTAAATAAATAAAAGAATATTTATTTTTGCAAATTATTTATTATTTGCTTTAGAAACGAGAAAAGACACCTGTTGAGACACGAGGGTCAATTTATCACTTATAATATACCAATGGGTTCGTTTCGAGAAAACCTAAGTGACCGTGTAGTCACATTTTCTAAAAGAAAAGAGAGTGCAATGAATTATTATTTAAGAATAATAATATCATATTTAAATTCACAACTAGCACTCGGGAGGTCCATTTCTAAAATCGAGCAAGGGAATGATTGGAATTAAAATATGGAAGGATACGAAGCAATCTATATAATTTTCTGAGACTCGAGGGGTGATTTATAATTTATTGAAATTAAAAAAATTAGACAATATTTATATCTCAAAAATTTGGAAAATTATATGAACGAGATGGGTTCATTAAATGGAACATTTTCATGTAATTGCATGTTAAATAGGAATAATGCAATTCAATTTATAAATCTGAGAAGTTGAATTATTCGAGAAAATTATATACGAGTTGAGGTGGAAGACTTTGTGTTGAATTCTTCGTGATGAAGGATTCCAACACGTATGATAATAGGGGCGGCATGCATTTGGAGGGTGGCAGCTAGTTTTCTAATTTGGGAGGCGGTGGGTGCGTGTGTAATTACCTATATGCGAAGAAAACAAATTTCCTCACAAATTTATTTCAAATTTCCAACCATTTTCCTTTTCTTTTTCCAAACCCCGTACACCCTCCTCCAACACAGCCACTTCTTCATCTTTTTCCAATCACCTCCGTGCGTCGCCGATCAAGCCACCACCATCATCTTGTGATCGTGTTGCAAGGAGTACGAGGAGCTTGAGAACGCTCTGTTTCGTCGAGAGACGAGAAAGATATTTGTAGTTGAAGGTAAGACGTCGATTTTTTGATAATTTATAGCATCGGATTGAAACTAGTATGAAACGTTGATGAATTAAAGTATGGTTTATATATTCATGTTCCTTGTGTCGTAGGGAACTCGTTGGTGTAAAGAAATCGAAGCTTTGATGCCAGAAAAGTTGTCGCCGCCATTGTGAAGAGTTTTCCAGTGAGCTTCGACACCACTTATTTTCTAGCCTATTTTTCGTGTTTTGGAATGTTTTGAGCATGTGTTTGTGTTCTATGTTGGTCTAGGATCATGCTAGGATGATTGTATGAGCTTGTTGGTGTTTGAAAATGGGAGAAATCGGAAGTTGCAGACACAGCATGACGACCTGTCGAAGAAGACAATGTACGTCAATCGACACAGCTACTATCGATCAACACATGTGCGTTGACCGACATGGAGCCCCGTCGGTCAATGTCGATGTGTCAATCGATGTGTGAGAGCATCGATTGATGAGGTGTGTTGTGTGTCGAGCGAGGGCAGCATGTCGATCGACGGTTGTGTGTATCGATCAACATGGCTCTATCGACCGACACAGGAAGCATGCCGATCGACACAGCAGGGCAGAGTTGAATAAAATGTTTTTGAGGTCCGATTTTGATCCAATTTGAATTGTTTTTGAAGTTTAAGCTTATATATGGTTAGATAAGCATGTTATAAGTATGATTCGACGTTGGATTATGAAATCAAATATCGAGTTTGATTAGTTCGAATCAATTGAACTATAAAGCATTATTTTAGTGTTCAAGCTATGAAATAAGTTGATTAGTTAATCATAATTTGATTAACCATGTTGATTGGATTTGAAATATATAACATGTGAAGTAAATATGTGTTGAATAATTAGAAAGTGTCAGTTAGATGTCACTCATAGGTCCTGATTACGTCAAGTATTGTCAGCTAGGACTGATTGAGATACTTAGACTATCCATCCTAATTAAATGTATGTGTGTGATTATTATTTGAAGGGGAGTTAAAGGATAAAAGTGATACAACTCAACTGCACTGATAACAAGATCATCTTTTTCTGTAAGCTAAACACCGGTGGGGACTATTTTAGTAAACATAAATGCTTTCGAGCTTTATGCTCAGTTTTCAAAATGGGTGTGAAAATGTTTGTTTTAAATTGATTTCTATGCTTAAAACTATTTTGTGCTATCATATTTGTACCACTGTTGGTTGATGCTGTCAGAGAGATTATTTAATGAGAATGAACCAAAATTTTCTGTGTTGATCTCATTAAAAGAAAAGGTTGATGCCTTAATTGCTTAGCATTGATGTAAAAGGTTGATGCCTTAATTTCTTAGCATTGATGTAAGAGGTTGATGACATAATTGTTTAGCATTGATGTGCTTTATGGGTAGAGATAAGGATGGATTTTAAAATCAGTCGGGTCTCAAGGTAACATTCTGAGGCTAGTGCAATAATTGATGATAGTGGGTAGAGTGGTTCCCCCATTCCCAACTGTTCATCGTAACTAGGAAGTAGGCCAGCTTCCAGTTACACAACAGTAAACAAATATGATAACATGGTAGATAGCCGACAAACTAAAATGATTTAGATAACACGGTTCTTTTAATAAAATATTGTGTTTATCTGTGTGAGTTGCATAACATTCATATTTAAACTTTTTGTTTTCGGGCATGTCTCCATGGGGTACATTTGTACTAAGCCCCTCGTATTATTTCTAAAATACGAAGGTTAAGCAGCGAGGATGGAGGAAAGACGGTGTAAAGGCGAAGCAGGATTTTGTAAAGATTTTGGAAGTAGATCCTGAGATATGCATCTTCAGATGCATATCTCCACCACGCTACACACCACTACACGAATCTCTTAAACTATTTCCTTCCTGTGTTTTTGTGAAGTTTGAAAAGCTTACTAAAACCTATATCTTTTGTGGTTATGAAATGTTAATTACGTCTTTGAATGAAAGGAATGAATGTTTCTGAATATTATTTATAGTCTTCCATTGTTTTACTTGTGAAAATATTTGAAAACTATCAATCACGACTGTAGCGCGCCCTAAAGTTGGGAAGGTCAGTTGGGGGTGTTCAAGAAGTGGTATCAGAGCCTTAGGCTTTGAACTTCTTTGAAAAACTTCAAGTTTTAAAATTTCTCCTTGAGTTAGAAGTTGATTTTGAAGTGATTGCTTGTACTTTACACCCTACTCCATTCTGCGCAACCTGAGAGGTACGTTTTGAAAGTTTTGAATTACCTGCTTGCATGTTGTTTAGTGACTGGGTCACTTGAAACGTTTTGGAGTGGAAAAGGGGAAAAGTTTGGAATGATAGCACAGTGATTGTGACTATAAATTATTTTGAAAATGTTTCACGTGTTGAATGAATGTTATTTGAAAACATGTTATGGTTGTGTGTCTAGTATCGAAGTTAAAAATATACTGACACTGTATGTTTTGTCAAATGAATTGTCTAGTATGGGCGAAGGGAAGTACTAGCTTTCATTTGATAGTTTTAAACGAAAGAGATTGGGTTGAGTGATATGTGTGTAAAATGACCTATTTTTCGATGTGTGATCGTGCATGTTTGTGGCCATTTTACCCTCATATTATATGTTTTCGTTGTTCTTTTGTCTTGTTTTCGTGTTTGAAATGTTGTAGGACGTGTTTTGAGCATAATATGGCATATTTGGTGGAGTTTTGGAGGAAAATCGTCCGAGTTTGAAGTTCGAGGAGGTTAGGTTCGTCCGAGCGGAGCGAAAGGAGAATTTTGGAGGCTTGAAGGAGTCGCTCGGCCGAGCGAAGCAGGCTCGGCCGAGCTGAGCCAGATAGAGGCCTCGCTCGGCCGAGCAGTGCAGGCTCGACCGAGCCATGCTGACAGAGAGCAGGCTCGGTCGAGCGGTTCTGGCTCGGCCGAGCCAGAACGGGTTTCCCAGGTTCTCTGCATTTTCCAGGAAGGCTCAGGCAAGCCATGGTTGGCTCGGGCGATCCGAGGCCCTGTTTTCTCGCCTATAAAAGGGGGAAAATCAGTTAATTGAAGAACTTTTGCCCAAAATTAGAATAACCGTCACGATACTTCTCCTTAGATTCATCTCAAAACCTCTCCCCAACCAAAATCAAGTGGAATCAAGCCACATTCCATCTATTTGGTGAAGATTGAAGAAGGAATGGAGGTAGATTGGATTCAAAGAAGACAACCGAAGAAGATCAATCGTTGACCTTGAAGTTTTGTAATGAATTCTCTTAATTCTCAATTTGTTTTGTACTTAACTCAAGGTATGGAGAACTAAATTCATTAGTGAGTGTTGTATAACGAATATTGTGCATAATCTTATAATTCTAGTTCCAATCCATGTGCGGTGCTAGGATTGTAGGGCAATAATTGACCGTCGATTGGGAGTGGCCTAGGAGTTAATAACGTAGCTGTTTGCAACTCCTAGTGTCATCTACCGCTAGTTATCCGTAGCAAGTGACTAGCGACATTAAAGTCGGTTGCTCAACCTCATAGGAATTAAAATTCATTTGCAACATAACTTGGTTTATTTCGGAACAATTAAGCTTACAAACACTCACTATCTTCTAAGATTGTCGGATTTGTTATCTTGATCTACCTAAACCATTGATTGAATTGCTTGATTGGAGAAGTTAGCAATTTGTTTAATAATTGTTTGTTTGCATTTAAAGCTTAGTTTACGATTCATTGCCTAGATAGATAAAAGTCAACGACTTTTGAGTAACCTAGCTATTGATACCCTTCAAAAGAGACCGGATTGATAAATTTAACGTGTTAATTGTGTGTGCTTCACGCGGCTATCATTGATGCCGTGTTTGTGAAACCCATTGTGGTTATGAAAATTTTGATGAAACTATTTAGTTTTGGCACCGGTGAGGTGGCTTTGTGTAGTTGTGATTTCAAAATGATTGATTTTGAAATGTGTTATGCAAGCAATGTAAATTTTGTGTTATTGCTTAAAAGATGTGTTATTTTGTGAGTTGAGCTGTTTAAATGTGTTGGAATATTGTATTAACCTTGGAGGTTAGATTAGGATGGATCAGGAAATGACTGATTAACTGTCGGCTTTGAAAAAGCACTAATTTGATGAACTTATAATGACTTTTGGTTTGGTTGAGTTGATGTGAGTTGGTAATTATTTCATATCACTTTCTCGTATTTATTCGCTCATTCTTTTCAAGGTCAAGGAGGATTTGCTTGATTCTGAAAGAGGAAGAAGGAATTGTAGCCGTTTTCGGAGTTCTTATTGAGTCTTGCATCATTAAGACCATACGCCGAGGGAGGTGGATTGACTTGGATTGTGTGCATAAAGGCTTTTGGGATGATACAATGTTTATCCTTCCTCATCTTTAGAGCGAGAAAACTTGTGCGAATAAGGGTTGGTGTAACGGGCCGAATAAAGAACCGTTGAAGGATAAGAACAAATTGTATTCGACGTTACCGAGGAGGAGAGAGCGAAGACCCTGAAACAAAAGGATTTCATAAAAGATGAATTTAGCATAGTTTAAATGGACATGCGATGACTTAATAGGATTACTAACTACCAATCAAACAAGATTATTTCAAATATCAATTAGGTTTACTGAAAAACTTCAAAATGAAGTGTTCAAAGAAGGTAGCATGCTTATGTTCAATGAAAATAATTAAAGTAAAAGTTGAATCAAGTAATGACTTGAAATAAATAAGTAAGCATGCAATGAGATTGAAAATCTCGAATCAAAGAGGTCTCGTTATATAGAAAAAGGTATACAACTTAAAGATTCAAAGAATTCATGATAATTAATAAGAGATCATGCATGAAAGAGTTGAATTTCAAAAATATGGCGGCGAAAGTTTTAAAAGAAGCATAAAAGAAATTCATAGGTCACATGAAGTTCATCGAATGCAATAGCAACATGCATAGCAAAAGAATGATAAAGGCATGGTGTCCATGTATGGACAAAAGATCAAGAGCCGATGCAAAGACCCTTTCCATGCCCCACAGTCAATGCCATTACCACTCGTCACTTGTAACTTGCACACAAGGAAAACACGCGCAGTGCTAAGTACATTGATTGCACTTACTGGACACGTTGCTGATTGCTAAACTATTTTGTTAGTGATTTAGCTAAGCTAATAATATAGTGATGAAATAAATTATCGAATCCCAGAGGAGCAAAGTAACGAAGAAACCCTAACTATCAAATCAAGAGTTTTCGGAACATTGTTCAGGAAATAGAAAACAAATATTGTGGTTGAATTTTGAAAACTAAAGTAAAGCAGTAGATTGTGAAAGGTTTTAAAATCGAATGTGATAAATATAGATCCTAGGGTTTCTACCTATTATTCCATATATGTACTTATGAATTAATTAATTACCACATTTAATTCTTCTTCATAGTGGAACATCAGAAATGTATTATGAATTTCTGTTGAGGACAATTCACAAAGTGAATTAATTAATTATCTCTACCTTTTCAGTATCGAGAAAATATAACTAACTCCATTTGTTCTACAAATTTATTCCTACAAATTCATTACATCTTTACAGACAAGAAAAACAATTTATATTATGAATACCATGTTCCATTAAAATCCATTACTTTTTGAGTCTCTAAATTCGAACTAAATGATCCTAAATTATGGTCAGTAATATAAGATCGTAGTTAATCCTAGTTTTCATAGACTACGAATTAGAAAGGTGATTGATCTAATTCAACATAAACATATGCATACTATTCGAAACCCTAGAATCTATTTAGAGTTTAGTTACACATAGACATGATAGGAATTAATATAGAAAGATATAACTTGAAAATAGTCTTGCATAAATAAAACTTTAACTCCGAACAGAATTGAGTTGTTGCCACAGTTCGCGGATGTAACTTCAAATGCAAATATAAACTAAGTACGAAATTGCTGCTGTAGTCGTTCTCTCGAATGAAAATAAAACCTCGCCCATTTTAAAATTCGACTCTAGAGGGCTATTTATAATAATGTTGGATGTATCCTGTTGGGCCTAGGAAATAAGATACATATATATCTTAAATCTTAGGAAAATTTGCCATAAAAAGGTCGACGTCGAACAACGTGGCTTCCCATCGATCGAGGTGAAAAACACGGTTCGATCTTCAAATCGACCGCTGTATGATCTTTGGCATCGATCAACGCACACCAACATCGATCGAGGTGAATGGCGTGCGTCGATCCAGCTTTGACCTCCATCTTTGATCAATCCTCATCGTCAACTTCGATCGACGCAGGTCTGCATCGATTGAAGCCGAGGCTTCCACCCGGGCATCTTCCTTCCTTACCACTTTTCACTCTAAAACTTTCAGAATACACCATCACAAGCATATCACGTGTGATAACCCTATCATGCATGCAAAAGTAAATAAAATGCTCTAAAAACACTAAAACACTCAAGAATTTTATTGATAAGTTAGTGAAAATACGAACTTATCAACTCCCCCAAACTTAAACTATTGATCGTCCTCGATCAATTCATAGAGAAGAATTCAAATCTTATGCAGATACAAGCGTGCAATGCCTTACAAGTCTCTTACTCTCCAAGTTTCACTTATCCACATAAATCACATAGTCCAGACATCATTCAAATTATCAGATTGTTTGAAGAGGAACCTCACCGGATAGTGTTTGCTCTCATCGCTCAATTGTTTACGTGGTTTGATTTTTTTTCCCTCTCAACTCAAGGTTATAGCTCAACTTACCATAAGTTTGACAAGTTTCTCCTCTCTCCACTGCTTGGTAGTGTAGTTTTTCAAGGAATCAAATAGGTATTTGTTTGGTTGTAATGTGGCTGACCTAAAAGGTGGGGTAGGCTAAGTGACTAAAATTTCTAACAATCCTCAAACCAACCAACCATACCACTACCACATTCAACTTCTTTTGATCTCTCTTCTCTCTTTTTTTTTTCTAGGTTCCCTCTTTTTTCTCAGATTTTTATGAACATATAAAACAACTTTTTCTTCTCAACTTAATGTTCACTTTTCTACTTATGGGATCCCTTAGTTATTTTTTAGCACATGGAACTCAACAATTTTTCTAGTTCCCAACAATACATTCAATCACAAGTTCACATCACATCCCATCCATAAAAAATTCCAACCAACACTCTTTCCATTCATTAACCATTCTAAACAAAAATGCATTCAAGGCTCAAATGGGCTACAAGTGGATATTAAGGGTTAGTGTATGGACAATGGGCTTATGAAAGAACGTGCCTATAATCACTTTACCCTATTATTACAGTTAATGCAACCTCGAGAGAGAAACTCATCAAATTCTAGAAGTTTATTGCAAAAAACCTTGTCCCACATCAAATGAAAAAGTAGGCTCAAAATTCTCACTCAGGGTTCTAATTTATTACTCTTCACAATCATACAATTTAAAATAGTCTATCAGGCACAATTCAAGCTTCAAAGATCAACTCATCAAGAAATTAACTCCTATCATCAGCCTCTATCACACAGATTATCATACCATATCCTCAAAAGACCAGTCACAAATCAATTATTCTCATTCAAGGGAAAGACAAGTCAAATTCTCAAATGCCAACATAACAAATTAATTCTGACTGTCCTAGGTTCAGAGCTCCTAAAATAAAACTATCCAAAAAACTAACATGATTCCTAATGACTACATGCAGCAATCGACTACAACATAAGATGCATAAAATAATAAAACTAAAACCAAATAAATAAAGCGAATAAAAATGTTTCCCTTTTTTTGTCCTCATCCCCCCAAACTTATTTCACTCGAAGGAGTGGAAAAGTTTGCAAGTCAGACGTGAAAAAGAAGAAACGGTACCTCAGAACTGGTCGGACGGACCATCATCCTCCTCTCTCCTTCGTCGCCGCTGTCGCTGGTAGGTGATCACGGGGTCGATGTAAGTATGAATGTCATCTATCCGCACTCTCATGTGCTGCAGCTGTGCATCAATGGACTCCCGGTGGGCTGCGCTAACTGCACGCTTCTCTTCAAAGGATGTGCGTACACCATCGATGGATGTGCGCATCTCCTCGAAAGATGTGCGCTGCTGCTCCATGAACATATGCTAATCCTCCATGAACACCTGCTGCTGCTGCTGATAGGCACGCTGTTGCTCGACCATCTTCTGCTGCTGCTGCATGAAGGCCGCAAACTGTGTCCAATCGGGCTGGGCAGAAGTAGAGCTCTCTCTTAAGAAAAAGGCTGTCCCCCGATCCTCGGGATTATCCTCATCAGCCGCCCCTCGGCCTACCTCTGGAGCTGTCGTTGTCGCTCCTCCTCTCTCTTCTGCTCCTCTGTCAAAATACGCTGGTCGGCTCTCAAACATCGACTCCAATGCATGAGGCGGGAAGTGGGAGCACCGCGGCCCCGCTTGCCTACCGCAAGCTGCATGTAGGCCTCTGTCGCCATGAACCAATTGTCACGGTATTCCAAGTTTGTGACGTGCGTCAAGTCAGGCTGAGGGAGAGGGAAGAAGTCCCCGTTCCAAAACTTCCTAAACCACCCGCCTTGTGACCGTCGAGCAATCGCCTATATCTGAAGAAGCTGCAAGTCATCAAGGCTAGTGGGCGTGTAGGCTTTGAGTCTACGATGGACAACATGAGTTGCCATTAATTAATTTCTTGCCAAGGATCGTTCTTAGGATACCAGGAACAAATTTCAATTAAATAAACCATGCGAACCTATGCATGCTCCTACAATATTAATTGCAGAGGATGGATTTAGAGAATACCTGATTTCACCGTTTGATCTACAGATCTAGATCGGAGCCAATAACGATGAAATAGATCTGGATCAGAATCTGAACACCGCCGATGAACAGTTCTTCCTACAGATCTGATCTTCTGATCTGTTCCCTTGCTCCTTGGAAATCTGGTGAGGATTATCTACCAAGTTGAATCCGAGATCCGGAGAAATCGATCAAGTTCCTCCCTCAGATTGCTGCCGCCACTCTCTCTCAATTTCAATATACTGAATAGTCACACGTGATCTGATAGAGAGAAGGACTTTATATATTGTTAGGGTTTTGAGAAACCCTAACCGTAATGGGCTGTGAGCAATTCATGGGCCAGACCAGGGACCAGGTGCAAATAATAAAGTGGGCCCTCTTTATTAATTAATCCTTCCTTGTT
>JAPKLW010000226.1:35942-59603 GCA_026898455.1 Plectranthus barbatus
ACCATGTTATTAGGAACGGGTTGCACCAAACTAACATGATCCACATAATTAAGGTTTTAGACATTCATTAATTAATTTGGCTTATGACAATCAGCCACAATTAATTAATCTCTTATTTCCTGAGTAATACCACTCACTCCTTTTCACTTATGCCTGAATTAAATAATTCAACCTGCAGGGTTTAGCATAATGAACCTTGTGAGCTCCTCAGGGAATGTCACCATCCTGAAACTGATATGCTTACCTAAACGTCCAGACTAAGCAGTCCACACAAAAATTGCCAACACTCAAAATACAAGTAATAGAGTACATGTAAGACTCGCAACTCTAGTAAATCAAAGTGTGGTCAATCTGTGTGTGCCCCTTATCCTTCAGTTAGGTTTAAGATCATAGGAAGTATGTTAGGGATCTGGCTCATTCATATGTCAATGAGAATGGCACATCCCACTGTTGATCCCATCAATACATAACCATGTACCGACACATCAAGTAGCTAGGATAAGCCCACTTATGAACCGATGTGCCGCAGCTTTGACCGACAGCCTATCTAGGGACTGTCTCAGCTGTGATACTATTTATATCTCGCTAGGTCAAACGACTCATATGATCCTCTGTGATCTCCTACACACCATATGATCATCCCTATAGGCGAGATATTAGGATATTATGGTTCGCTGTATGTTTGTTTCTCAGACAGCGAGCATTGTTGTAGCAACACATATATGAAGACCAGTGCACAAAACACTTAATCATATATGCTTTCAGTATATAATCCTAACAAGGCGGTGGACATGCTCCCAAATCCACCGCCGGTATCCCGAGATGCTCGGCGATAGGGGTGATCAATCCCCCACACCAGATTGTGTTAGGCTTGGCCTTCACCTGCCTCTCCCAGTTATCCATCACGAGCGCAACCATGCTTACCGGGGCCCGTGTGAGCATACCCCATAGTACCAAAAGCTCCGGGAACCTCACCTTCCCACTCTCATTCGTACCAATAAGGGACACTCCTAGACACATCTGAATGTAGCGAAACATGGGATTATCGATGGAGGAGGCCTTGAGATCCCCCGAATCGAGATCCCCACTTTCCTCGGCCTTCGAGGTGAACTGTCACCAAAATTCACCGGATTGAAGTCCTCAGGGTGGTGGTAGGCGCCTATAACCGGACACCCCAAAATCTCATCGAGCTGGTTCCGCGTTAAAGAGTGCCTCTGGTTGCCTAGCTGGAAGTGAATGGCGGTAGGCTCAACATTGTGGGCTGACTTCTCCACCATGAGGGTGGCAAAGAACTCCCTCACAAGAGCAGGGTAAGTGACCCAATGGGCGGTCATCCATCTCCTCCAATGAATCCTTCGGAGGAGAGTCTCCACATCTGCACGGATGCCCAACTGCTCCATGGTGTGTGGGCAAGGGTATCGAGACTGGCAAATCGTGGCCTGGAGGAACTTGTTGTAGGCTGCCACCTCCTCATTAGTCCAGAATGCAGGTCTCCCAGCCATGTCAATGCTGCAAAACAAAGCAGAAGCAAGGGCGAATTCAAAAAAAACAACACTCCTATTCACCAACCAAAACAACACAAATTCCTCATTCCAAAATCCAAAATTCCCCCCTTCATGCAATACCCATTCGAAATTGACATAACAAACAAGTAATTCGACCTTAATACAAGCAAGATTCAGTCATGTAGCCACCCAATTTAAAGGTTTATCAATTGTCCAAAATCAAAACCACAATAGAAAAGAGGTTATCACCAAAAATTAAAATCATACTCAATTAAGTTTGAAATCGAGATAAAGCATGTATATATATCGACTAAACACCTAACCCATGTCGAATATAAGCATTGAAATCGAAGTTCAAGTCCTAGTTTCAACTAAGCACGAATTCAAAAATCCATCGATTTAAAACCCTCAAAACTATGAGCAATAGTCAAAAACCTTGATAAATTCGAGAGGGAAAGAGATTAGAAGTTATTCCTTGCATGAAATCGACTATTGAAGGTGGAAGGGTGTTTCGGTTTGGGATGTTTGTGTGTCGTGTGTGAAGTGAGGGGGAGAAAGGAATTTCAAGTTAAAAAGTAACCTGTCCCGCGCGTCTGAAGCGTCGACTTCGATCGATGCGGGTCTACGTCGATCGAAGTCTTATAATATATATATGTAATTAAAAAGACAAATATGAAATCATATTGAAAGCATCGTGGAGAAGGCTTGATCAATGGATGGATCGATTTGGATCGACGTGTCATCGAGTCGATCAATGCGATTCTTAACGTTGATCAACGTCGATCCGTGTCGGTCGAAGTCGACACAAACTTTGCTCGTGGGATGATTAAGCTGCACATGAAAAAACTAAGGCAAACACTCAATAATTCCTAGGTCGTCTAAAAATTAAAATTCAAAAACATAAATAAAAATAAGAAAATAATTGAAAGCAAATAAATCGTTGGGTTACCTCCCAATAAGTGCTTGGTTTTATGCAGCTCGATAATACCTGTACTCATGGGCGATCCAAATAGTACACCTCCACGACACCAATTTGAAGCGGGGTGTGGTAATTTTTTAGCCCCTACCCATTAACCTTGATGGTCGTGCCGTCTTGACCGGCCAGTTCTATCACGCCGTTTGGAAATTGGCAGATCACGGTGTATGGACCAGTCCAGTTCGATTGCAGCTTGCCAGGCATGAAACGAAGGTGGGAATTGAAGAGGAGAACTTTATCATCAGAGTTGAAGACGTGCTGGCAAATCCCCCTGTCGTGGAACCTCTTAGCTCGCGTCTTGTAGATGGCGTTGTTCTTGTAGGCCTCATCCCTAAAATCCTCCATCTTGTTCAGTGTCATGGCTCGATCGGAAGCTGCCAGCTTCCAGTCCAGGTTGAGCTCCTTCATCGCTCTCCAAGCCCTATGCTCCATCTCGACGGGAAGGTGATAGGATTTCCCAATCACCAGCTGGTATGGGAACATCCCAATGGGCATCTTGTAGGCAGTGCGGTATGCCCACAGTGCATCATCGAGCTTCACATCCCAATCCCTCCTTTGCTTCGCCGTCTTCTCTAGGATTTGCTTTCTCTAGATTGGATAGCTCTATCAAACCGTTCCCTTGAGGGTGATACGGTTTAGTGACTCGGTGCTTGACTCTGTATCTTGCAAGTAGGTAAGCCAATAACTTGTTGCAAAAGTGAGACCCCCCATCACTCACCAGAGCTCTAGGCGTCCCAAACCTTGTTACCAGGTTTTGCAGAAAATTGATGACAACCTTGGAATCATTTGTGGTCGTCGGGATGGATTCCACCCATCGCGATACATAGTCCACCACCAACAGAATATAGGAGAACCCACGGGATGACGGGAAAGGTCCCATGAAGTCTATCCCCCAGACATCAAATATCTTGACTTCTATCACCAGGGTCTATGGCATCTCATCCCTCTGCGAGATGTTGCCTGTCCTCTGGCAACGATCAAAGCCTGTAATCCACCCACGACAAACCTCGTGGATAGAAGGCCAGTAGAATCCACACGCCAGAACCTTGAAGGCAGTCTGGTTGGCTGAGTGGTGACCGCAGGTAGTAGAAGAGTGGCACACCTTGTAGATCTATCGCCATTCTGAATGGGGAACGCATCGGCGAATGATGCCATCAGCACATCAATGCCACAGGTAGGGATCCTCCCAGTAGTAGAACTTGATGTCATACAAGAATTTCTTCTCGGAATATGGGGAGGAATCCGGTGGAAGAACTCCAGTCACCAGGTAATTAGCATAGTCTGCATACCATGGTGTCTGCGACTCATAGGTCTCACGCAGGTCCTGAATAGCACATATCTGCTTATTAGGGAATGTCTCTCGAATCCTCATCTGCTGATCAACCCCCTCGACTGGTGGCTCCAACCGCGATAAGTGATCGGCGATCACATTCTCGCTTCCCTTCTTGTCTTTGATCTCCAAGTCAAATTCTTGTAGCAACAACATCCATCTGATCATGCAGGGTGATAAGTTAGGATTTTAACTAACTTATCTAGTTGTTCTTTGACTGATTGAGTGATGTTCAGACTATTTTTAGTGTCTTTTTCATGCATGGATTGGCTTTGGTGCTCATAATATCGTGTTTGATAAATCATGCAGGTTTTTAGTCAAAAATAAGGAAGAATCGGAAAAGTTCTTGAAGTTCTAGGTCTACGTCGATTGACGCCAGGGCACGTCGACTGACGCAGACATCTGGGTGGAGCGATCGACAAGAGGAAGGAGAGATCGACAGAAGTTGTAGAAACAAAGCTCACGTCGATCGATCCAAGGTGTGCATCGATCGATGAGGGTGTTTCAAGGGCATCGATCGACGCTGATCTCCAACGATCGACGCGACTGCGAGATTTTCTAATCTTAACCTGATTTGAAGATAGAGACATATCTAATCCTAGATGTTGTTTGATACATCTTTCATTATTATAAATAGCCACGTGAAATTCGAAATTAAGGGTGCAAATCAAGAGAGCAATTAAGAGATTTTTAGAGTTGAAGAATTTAGAGATTTCCAAAAGTTTTAGAGTTATGTTTGAAGACATAATTTTGTGGGAAGACATTTAGATCCAAGTTTTCATGAAATTCAGGTTTTATTTTTCTATGATGAATATTACTATGAATATGTGTAACTAACTTCTTCCTCAGATTCTAGGGTTCGAACTATCATTGTATGCATGTTTGATCAATTGAATTATTTTCTCTTTCCCATCGTAGTTTGTGAAATCTGTGTTTATTCATAATCTTTAGTTTGCTGGCCATATCTTAGGATTAATTAGTTGATTACTTGAGACGTAACTGTAATGGTTTTCAATGGAAAGAGATTTTCACAATATAATTTGATTTCTTGTCGTAATTGAAGGAGATAAGTTATAGGAATAGATCCGTAGAATTATGGATTTAATTAATTCATCTTGAGACCGAGCGGAGATAGGTAATTAATTAATCTACTTTATGAAATGTCCAACATAGAAGTTCATAATACTTTTTCTGATGTTTCACTACGAAGAGGAATTAAATTGGGAATTAATCAATTCATTCATCCATGTTATACTTGATAGGTAGATATCCCTGGAATCTGTACTTCTCATAAGCTTTCATCAAAAGTATTTCAATTTCCTGTTTAATTTTAATTTGCAAGTATTACGATTTTCGAAATAGCAAAACCAAAATTTGATTTTCCTAACCAGCGTTTTGAGAACTTATGTTTTAGTATTTTAGGTTTTTCGTTACTTGTTTCCCTTGGGATTCGATAATTTTATTTGCCACTATATTATTAGCTTTGCTAAGTCACTGTTAAATAATTTTAGTGAACAAATTTTGGTGCCGTTGTCGGGGATTGAATAGAAATAATTCTACTATTAATTCTGTGATCGAAATACTGATTTAGGCTGTAATTTTTGTACTTTTCTTTGAATTTTCTTATTTTTGTTGTTCACGTCGATCGACGTGACACCCACGTCGATCGACGTAGTTATCACTCCCATGTCGATCGACGCTAATAGCCATCGATCAATGCTGTAGTATTTTCAGAATTTTTTCTTTTCAAATTCAGTTCGTTTCGTTTTATTTTCAGTCTTACCTCACTACCTCCTTTGTTGTACAGGTAGTGCATGAGTACAAGAGCTAAAGGAAAGGACCCGCTCTATTATTACCCGGACATTGAAGCCACTTGCAAAAAGATCCGAAGGAATAAGCTTGCTCAGGAAAGCTCGAGTAATCAATCGATGGACGATAACGTACCACCGCCAATTGTTCAACCACCTCCACCAATGCTAATTGCAGAGGAGCAAGCTGTGCTTCTCCAAGAAGTCCAAGCCATGAGGGCACAACTCCAACAATTAAATCTGGAAAGAGACCTCGAGAGGAATAATCAGAATAATAGGGATCTTCGCCGCAACCCACTGTTTGAGGACAATCCCGATAATGAAGAGGATGACAACCCGAATCAGCTAGAGGAATCTGACGATGAGGAAGAAGAGGAGGCTTTGCAGAACCGATATAAGCCCCAGTTCAGGGAGACAAACTTCAGAGTTGGCATCAATGCCAACAACTTTGAGCTGAAGACCGGATTGGTGCAGATGGTGCAGCAAAATCAATTCGGAGGAAGAGCTACTGAAGATCCTTACGCACATCTGGATAAGTTTCTTATGCTCTGCAATACTGTCAAGATTGGAAGAGACAGCAAGAGTGCCATCCGAATGCGTCTGTTCGCATTTTCTTTGAGGGATAAGGTACAGTCTTGGTTCACTGCATTGGTGCTGGGAAATAATTCCTATAATCTCCCTTAGGATTACATTGTAAAAGGTTTTGTTGGATCAAACCTTACTAGAGTGGTCGATCAAATGCTGAAATCTAGTATAGTCTAGCATACTCTGTAATGTCCTGTATAGGTTATAAATTGAGTTGTAATAGAATAGTCTGCTAGAGGATTTCCTAGCAGATATCGATGGACATCGTTTGCTAAAAGTCATACGCTAGCAGAATGCTAAGGCCTTAGCATTTGCTAACATTCAGCAAACCCTGAAAGATGCTAGCAGAACAGACGCCAAAGGATCGAGTGTCAACGGAAGCGTTAAGCAAACCAAGACATGATAGCAGATCGCTAATGAACATTAGCAGAGCAGAATGTCTAAGGCTGAAGCTATACTGCCGTTCTGACATAAAGCACACACAAAGGACAAGACTTTCCTGAAGTAGCTCGGAAAAGTACAGATCATTACCAAAAGCGACTGTTCAAGTCATATCACTCTCGGACAAAAGAGATGTTGTGTCTAACGGATATGGAGATTCAAGATTTAAATCTCCACCTATAAAAGGAAAATCCAAAAGAGAGAATCGACTACTACTTCTACTATTGCTTCAATCAGAATAGACATTCGCAAACGTTCAAGTGTGAGATTCCTTTGACAAAGCGAAAAAGTAGTCAGTTGAGAGCTCGTGATAAAAAGTGTATTCAAAGCTCTCAACAACCAGGAAGTGTCTCTCATTGAATATCTGACACTTCTCTTTAAGAGATTCCTTAACTTCGATTGAGAATCTTCAATCATTGGGATAACTTCCATCCTTGGAAGATCCAACAGTCATTCCTATAAAGGGTTGACTCCGACGGGCTTTTAGCCGCATTCCTGAACAATTTCGAGGGAAACTATAAAAACCTCACCAATAGCGAAGGACAAGTTAAACGAAGGTTCCGCCCTTGACTTGGCCGTAGCTGTGTTTGGATAAGTAAGAATCATCGGAGGATAGCTTTGTTGTGGCCGGTCAGAAAGTTCGCCGCCTACTACAAGTGTTTGGCGAATCCTTGTATTTTCGTATACTTTTCTAGTGGAAATCTTAGCGTTTCGGCTAAGGAGTGGACGTAGATCTATTTGGATCAAACCACTATAAAAATACTGTGTTCATTTACTGCTTTAACATTAACTGTTCAGAACCGATTTAAAACCTAGCAACAGAGTTGCTAGCGTATATCTGGAAAGAATCTTATAATATATCTTGAGCTTAAATACTGCTTAAACAAAGATAAGTGTAAGAAATGTTTATTTATTCCGCTGCATTTCATGTCTACACTTAAGCACGATGACTCTGATATTTGAGGACCAACAATTGGACAAAGAAAGTATTAGTACATGGACTGAACTGCGAAATGAATTCCTGGAAAATTTCTTCCCTCCAAACGTCATCAGGCGGAGAAGGAAGGAAATCATCAGATTCGCTCAAAGACCCGATGAGAGTTTCAGTGAGACATGGGAGCGATTCAAAGAGCTACTGAGATCTTGCCCCGGACATGGCTTTCCACCAGATAACACGCAGAAGCATTCTACGAGGGATTCAATGATAAGACCGTCAAGTTGGTGGACACCACACTAGGAGACACCATCATGACAAAAAGCGGAAAGAAGGCCACGGAATTCTTCCAGAAGATTGCCAACAACATTCAATTGTGGTCCTCAAATCGAACTCGGCCGGTGAAAGCGGTCGAGAAAGTGGTGGAGAAGATTGCCGAACAACCTGATTTAGCAACCGAGTTGAAAAAGCTAAAGGAAAAGTTCGCTGCACTTAAGCAAGAGAAAACAGTGGCTGCAGTAGAGACAGTGCAAACTCCACCTGAAGGGGATAATGCCGAGGTATACTTCATCCAAAGGGGTCATTATCAAAATAACTACCGTGGAGGATATCAGCAACACAATCAACAGCATAACCAGCCCTATACTTATAATCACGCAAGGAATCACCCTGGATTTTCCTACGCGAACCCTCAAGCTGCGGAGCAGCCACCACCAGGATTTGCCGTGCAAGATGGGGCAGTAATGGAGAAGAAGAAACCTAATCTTGAGGAGATTCTAGCCAAATTCAGCTAGATTGCCGATGCCCTCGGAGCTCAACACAAGCCGGGACAACTCCCGAGCAACACTCAGGTCAACCCCAAGAATCAAAATCAGAGGAACCAAGTGAATGTCATAACTCTGCGAGGGGGAAAATCATATGAAGGGCCAAAGCAGGCAGGGAAAGAAGCCGAGCAGGACGAAGAAGCTGTCGCAGACTCAGCCTTGTCGACCGACAGGGGGTCCCCGTCGATCGATGCAGCACCATAGGCCACGTCGATCGATGCTGATCCACGTCGATCGATGTCCACTCCAATTCTGCCACTGAAGAAACCTCCTCTGTCGTATCCGCAGCGGTTTGCCAAGACAAAGATGAACGAGAGGTATGCACGCTTCTTGGAAACTATGAAGAAAGTGCATATCAACATTCCATTGGTTGAAGCCCTGCAAGAGATGCCCGAATACATCAAGTTTCTGAAAGACATGGTCTCTCAGAAAAGACCCTTCTGGGAGCATGAGACGGTCAACCTGTTCGAAGAATGCAGCGCCATAATTCAAAAGAAGATGCCAATCAAGAGGTAGGTACCGGGCTCCTTCACAATCTCTTGCATCATCGGAGGGGAGACCTTCGGAAAAGTACTCTGCAATTCAGGTGCATCGATCAATCTGATGTCGTTGTCAATCTTCAAATGGTTGAAGATCAGAAACATCAAGCCCACGACAATCTCACTTCAGATGGCTGACCGATTGATGTCTTACCCGAGAGGCATCATGGAAGATGTGCTGGTGAAGGTAAAAGATTTCATCATTCTAGCCGATTTTGTGGTGCTCGACATGGAAGAAGATCGAAACATTCCCCTGATTCTTGGAAGACCATTCCTGAAGACCGGAGGGGCATTGATCGACATTTGAGATGGCAAACTAACATTCCGGGTGAATAACGAGTCAGTCACATTCTCAATCTATAAAGCGATGCAGAAGCACAACAAAGGAAGCTATCAGGAAGAAAGCCACATGATTAACTGCTTCAACCCGGTAATGTCTTCTCCCTTCGCCTCTCTCAAAAGTGAGCCGGACTTTCTGGAGAACTGCCTGCAAAACTCGCTATTTTCGTCAACAAATCTTGACGAGGCAGATGAGGAGATCTTGGATCAGGTCATGGAGCTGGTTGTGCTCGAGGAGATAACTCGGGAAAAAGAAACCAAAAGAGAACCACTGCCTAGCCATTACTGCCGGGACAAACCAGAAAACGATGGGGAAAGCACACATCGAACGATGTTGTTGGCTCATCGATTGACGCCACTGCAAAGACCACGTCGATCGACGTGACACCCTCGTCGATCGATGCAGACCTGGGAAAGCTGTCATTCAGCTCTGATCCACCAATTCTGGAACCCAAGACGCTTTCGGCACATCTCAGGTACGCATTTCTGGGTTCTAATGACACTTACCTTGTTATTGTTTTTGCCCATCTTACACAGGGGGAGTTAGATAAACTATTAGAAGTTCTACGGAAATTCAAGTCCGCCATCGGATGGACTTTGGGGGATATCAAGGGGATCAGCCCTTCGCTTTGCATGCATAAGATCATCCTTGAAGAGGACGCCACACCAAAGAGACAAGCATAGCGACGACTAAATTCCATCATGCAAGAAGCCGTAAAGAAGGAGGTTCTCAAACTCCTAGACCATGGCATGATATATCCGATTTCCGACAGCAAGTGGGTGAGCCCTACACAAGTAGTAGCCAAGAAAGGGGGGATGTAGATAGTAAATAATGATGATGAAGAGGAAGTTACGACAAGACCGATCACGGGATGGCAATTTTGCATTGACTACTGAGCCTTAAACACCGCCACGTGCAAGGATCATTTTCCTCTTCCCTTCATTGATCAAATGCTTGATAGATTATCCGGTTACCTTTTTTATTGTTTTCTTGATGGTTACTCAGGGTACAACCAGATAGCTGTGGCGCCTGAAGATCAACACAAGACTGCATTCACCAGTCCTTATAGAGTGTTCGCCTATCGACAGATGCCCTTTGGTTTATGCAATGCACCAGCAACCTTCCATAGATGCATGATGGCAATCTTCCACGACTTGATCGAAGATGTCATGGAGGTATTTATGGATGATTTCTCAGTTTTCGGTAGCTCATTTGATATTTGTTTGCAGAATCTGGCTACTGTACTTGAGAGATGCACCGAGACAAACCTAAGCCTCAATTGGGAGAAATGCCACTCCGACGGGCTTTTAGCCGCATTCCTGAACAGTTTTGAGGGAAACTATAAAAACCTCACCAACAGCGAAGGACAAGTTAAACGAAGGTTCCGCCCTTGACATGGCCGTAGTTGTGTTTGGAAAAGTACGAATCATCGGAGGATAGCTTTGTTGTGGCCGGTCCGAAAGTTCGCCGCCTACTACAAGTGTTTGGCGAATCCTTGTATTTTCGTATACTTTTCTAGTGGAAATCTTAGCGTTTCGGCTAAGGAGTGGACGTAGATCTATTTGGATTGAACCACTATAAAAATACTGTGTTCATTTACTGCTTTAACATTAATTGTTCAGAACCGATTTAAAACCTAGCAACAGAGTTGCTAGCGTATACCTGGAAAGAATCTTATAATATATCTTGAGCTTAAATACTGCTTAAACAAAGATAAGTGTAAAAAACATTTATTTATTCCGCTGCATTTCGTGTCTACACTTAAGCACGGCGACTCTGATATTTGAGGACCAACAAGTGGTATCAGAGCAGGAGGATGAAAAACCGACTGCTTCTGAGTCGCTTTTAGACCTGATCTATCTTTTCCTTGCACTCTCATCCTTGTCTTATCTATTTAGCTCAGGAAACTATTCAAGGAACAAACAGAATGTTGAATCATTCACTTGGAAAGTATGACAGAGAGAATTTTACATCTTGGAAGAAGATGGCTCTTATACAGCTTCAGAGTATACATCCTGAGATGGCGGATGTACTGGTAAGAGGTCCTATTAAGATTATGAAAGCTAACACCTTTAAAGGACATGGGCCTGCTGAAGATGTTACTGAAGGAGAACAAAGAGCTCCAAGACCTGACATGATTCCTAAACCTTTTGAGGAGTACACAAGTGAGGATAAAAAGAGAGCTCAACTAGAGCACGTGGCGAAGAAACTGATCCTTGATTCCCTACCAAAGCTGATGAAAGACAAAGCGCTTGAGCTTGACACCGCTAAGGAAATGTGGGAATATGTGTGCAAGTCCTCTCAGGAGACAGACCAAATGAAACGCAACAAACTACAGGTAGCAGTAGATAAATACGAATCTTTTTCCATGCTTGCAGGAGAATCCATATAAGCGATGGAAGAGCGCTTCAACACAATTATTGGAGAACTCAGCAATCTTGGAAAGAAGTATGATAATGGAGAAATGAATCACAAGATCATTTCCAAGCTGTATCCTAGAGATGACTGGTTTGTCAAAATGACAAGTCTGAGTGAAAAAGACCTCAATAACATGACTACATCAGAGGTATTCGCTCAACTCAAAACTCATGAATTTATAATACAACAGTCGAAAAAGAATGAAGCAGCTATAGCACAAGCGTCATCTACATCCGCTACTGGCTCTGAGGATATAGCATATTTTGCTAAGAAAGATTTCAACAAGTTTAAGTTGAAAAAGCCCTACCATAATCAAGAAAGGTCTGCTCCAGCAACACCAACAAATGAGGCTCCTACAACCTCTGGTCCCCAGCCTGTCGATCTAAAGATCAGCGAGCTAGAAGAATAAATGAAAAAGCTTCAGAAGTTGCTGATGGAGGCTAAGACCGAGAAGGAAACCAAGGAAACTCATCCGTCATCCTCATATGCCCGCTCCGGAGAGCAAAATACTAGGACTTGCTTTGAGTGTGGATCTCCTGACCACTTGAAGCACGACTGTCCGAAAGTAAGCAAAGAAGAGAGAGAGCGCCGAAAGCAAAGATTTGAAAGACGTGCTGTTAAAGCAGTCAAGAGGGCGCTCCTGACAAGAACAGAAGCTCAGGATATTCTTGAAAATGATGAGGAGTACTATCTTTCTTCTGAGGAAGACGATGACGAGGCCATGCTCGTTCTGATGGCAAACATTGTGGATGATCAGTTCGCTGATGCAGATGAGAACCAGGATGCTGAAACGGCTCCAGCAGTCGATGACAACGAGGTAATTTCAGTAAGCATTCCTAGTTTTGCAACTATTGAAGAGTCAGAGGAATTCACCTTAGATTCCTAGGAAGACTATCTCACGAAACTAAGTGTAGAGTTTTCAAAAATGTATGAGATTAAAAATGCAATCGTTGGGGAGAACGCCTCGCTAAAACTCAAAATTACAGATTTGACCGAGGAAGTCAAAAGACTGAGGTCTGAGAGTGAGGATTTTTCAAAGCTTAAAGCAGACTTCTCCGAGTTGTTGAAAATTTTTCATAATCTTGAAAAGGAGAACCTTACTTTGAAAAATCAACCCCAAGAAAAATGCATTTGCAGCTACACATCCGGCAAGGCAGTACTCAATGCCATTGTAAGCCAACAGAGAAATCATAAAGATCGCTCTGGTTTGGGCCATGGATACTCTAATAGAGCAACTACTTCCAAGGAGAAACCAATTCTATTTGTTTCTGCTGGAACGATAAATGCTGAAAAAGGAAAAGGAATGGTCACTGCTGAATCATCCAATGCTAAGCTAAGTGCTGAGCAAAGGACTACGGCTGTAGGATATCAACAGAATATCAACAGATGTCTTCCACAGAAACTGCTAGGTATTCATCTGCTAGACCTCAGCAGAGACCTAAGTCAAATTCTGCTAAACATGCAACCCATGGACCTCAGCAGAGGAATTCGAGGCTGAATGTTGTGCATGAATCTGCTAAGTCTCAGCAGAGGAATAATAGAATGAATACTAAGTATGTGTCTGGTGGACCTCAGCGAAATCCAAGAGCATATACTAAACCGTATTCTGTGAAACAAAGGTATGCTGAGCGTTATGTTCCAAACGCAAGGACAGCTAAACCTACCTTTTACCACAGAAAGCAATATCCCCACAATACTGAAAAGCCAGTATATCTGGAAAACACGTTACATAGGAGGAGCACCTATGTAAGACCTGAGCCCAATCCATTCGTATTTCCAAGGTCAAGGAAGGTCAAACACACCACTGTACCAAAGTATAAACATGTCAAATATGTTGAAGAAATGGTAAACGGTGAAATCAGGAAGAAATTCTCGAAAATCACTAAGATGTGGGTTCCAAAAGGAACTATGATCATCGCTAATCCTGTAGGACCTGACGCTAAACGGGTACCTAAATCAACTTAATCATTTGTGTTGCAGGAACATGGTCCAAAAGCTCAAACTTCTTCAAGTATATCAAACGAGTGGATCCTTGATAGCGGATGCTCAGCGCACATGACAGGAAATGAAGAGTTGTTTTCAGACTTGCAGAGATTTCTATATGGATCAAAAGTCAAGTTTGGAGATAACAGTGAAAGCAAAGTTGTGGGAAGGGGATGCATAGAGAGCAATGGATTGAGGATAGTTAACGTAGCTCTCGTCTCCAACCTTAAACACAATCTGCTAAGTATTAGTCAACTTTGCGAAAATGGGTATACTGTTTCATTTGTTAATACAGGTTGTACGATTGCTGACAATGTTACAGGGGAAGTGAAACTTAGAGGCATCCGAAAGGGTGGCCTATATATTGTTGACTGGGAAAGTGGTCAACAACACTCATGCTTTCTAACTCTGAACAAAGAGGAAACAACATGGTTCTGGCACAAGAGGTTGAATCATCTAAATTTTAAAACTATTAACCATCTAGCCAAGAATGAACTTGTTGTAGGTCTGCCAGCTGAGACATTCAGAAAAGAAGGTGTGTGTAAGGCATGCCAACAAGGAAAGCAGACCAAAGCCTCGTTCAGATCTAATCCGGAGAAGGATATTTCAGGGAGAATTCTTGAACTCTTACACATGGACCTGTTTGGACCAGTCCAACCACTCACTGTGAACAAGAAAATATATACATTTGTGGTTGTTGACGATTTTTCCAGGTACACGTGGGTTCATTTTCTAAAGACCAAGGATGAAGTCAAGATCCTTCTGCCTGAGCTGATTCTTAAAGAGCAGAATAACAAGGAAGTTACGGTGAAAAGAATTAGATCAGATAATAGAACTGAATTCTGTAATGGAATTTTGATGGACTTTTGTGCGGAAGCAGGCATTCATCATGAGTAGTCCACTGCTAGGACCCCCTAGCAGAACGGGCTAGCAGAACGAAGAAATAGGACCTTGAAGGAAGCAGTGCGGACTATGCTTGCTGATTCAGGACTCAGTGGAAAGTATTGGGGAGAAGCGGTTATGAATGCTTGATACACTCAAAATAGGAGTGCGATTAATGGCAGATTCAATAAGACTCCATATGAAGTGTACAATGGTCGTAAGCCTTCTATCAAACACTTTCGTGCTTTTGGTTCAACATGTTATATCCATAATAATGGGAAATCTAAACTTAACACTTTTTCGCCAAAATCTGATGAAGTTGTTTTCCTGGGATATGGACATCCTTCTCATAAAGGCTATCGAGTGTTAAATAAGACAACTCAACTTGTGGAAATAACATGTAATGTTATTTGTGATGAGTCTACTTTAGTGTGCAGGGTAACCAAAGGAAGAGAGGATAGCAATCATGAGACCGATGATGTCAATGATCAGTTTCGACTAAATTCTTTCAAAAATATGAATACTGATCCGACTAGGTCTGTGAATGATGCTGATCCAACATTGACGCACTCAGCAGGTGACCAGACCGCTGACCAGGCCGGTGATGCTAATGATCATGCTGAGGCCACCATACATCTAAATGATAATTTGGATGTTGCGTGAGTTCTTGATGATCAAGATGATGTGAAATCTGTTGAAGATCTTAGCAAAGGAGTTGCTGAAATCGCAGCAGATACTGTACTTGTCAATGAAGCTCCTGACATTGAAGATCCTGTAGCAAACGCAGAAGGTAGAGCTGATGATGCCCCAGTTGCTGAGCACCAGGAGAATGAAGACAATGAAGAAGAAAATGTTCATGCTGATAACAACCAAGGAGGAGTACTGGTTGCTGAAATTCCAGCACGTATCTGACCTACGTGGCTTCGTGCTCATCCTTTAGATGGTGTTCTTGGAAACGTAAATGATCCTATCTTGACAAGACAAGGAAACGGCAATGCTATGCTGGCATGCTACATTTCTAGTGAAGAACCCAAGAAAGTCGAAGAAGCTCTACTAGTTCCTGATTGGGTGAACGCTATGCAAGAGGAGCTTGCAGAATTCACACAAAACAATATGTGGGAGCTAGTAGATAGGCCAGAGCACCAAAGTGTAATCGGCACCAAGTGGGTGTTCAAAAACAAGAAAGATGAAACCGGTCTAGTAGTCAGAAACTAGGCTCGTCTTGTTGCTAAAGGGTATAGACAATGCGAGGGCATTGACTATGATGAGACATTTGCTCCAGTAGCAAGGCTGGAGGCAATTCGCCTATTTCTCGCGTATGCTGCTTACCACGAGTTCGATGTAATGCAAATGGACGTGAAAAGCGCATTTCTAAATGGTGAGCTCAAAGAAGAAGTCTATGTTGAGCAACCACCGGGTTTCGAACAGGGTAATCAAGTCTACAGGCTTAAGAAAGCCCTGTATGGATTAAAGCAAGCACCAAGAGCCTGGTATGGAACGTTGTCTAAGTTTCTGCTGACCAATGGATTTGAGAAAGGCACGACTGATCAAACCCTGTTTCGGATCAAAGATGGAAACAGTATTTTGCTAGTCCAAATCTATGTGGACGACATAATCTTCGGATCAAAGAATCAAGATCTTTGTGATAGATTCTCCGATCTCATGACTAGCAATTTCCAAATGAGCATGATGGGAAAAATGTCTTATTTCCTTGGATTACAAGTGCAACAGTCTGAAGAAGGAATCTTTATCCATCAAAATAAGTATACTCGTGATCTCATAGCGAAGTATTGTCCTGAAAAGACAAAGAGTCTGAGGATTCCAATAAGCACAACATGTATTGCTGCACTTGAGAAGGAAGGAGATGCTGTGCATCCAACTCTCTACAGATGAATTATTTGTTCACTGTTGTATCTCACCGCTAGCAGACCAGATATATCTTTTGCTGTAGGATTATGTGCTAGATATCAAGCAAATCCAAAGAAAGCACATTTAGATACTGCTAAACGGATTGTGAGATATCTGAAGTGCACAAAAGGTCTGGGGATTTGGTATCCTAGAACAGACAGTCTTGCACTAAGTGGATATTCAGACTCAGACTTTGGAGGATGCAAGATTGATAGGAAAAGCACGAGCGGCACGTGTCAATTTCTGGGACACAAGCTCATTAGCTGGTTTAGCAAAAAGCAGCACTCTGTTGCCACCTCTACTACTGAAGCAGAGTATGTAGCTGCTGCTAGCTGTTGTTCACAAATTCTATGGATAAGGCAACAGTTGCAAGACTATGGGATTTCTCCCGAGTGTGTGCCTATTTACTGCGACAACAATAGTGCTATGTGCATTACCAAGAATCCGGTCCATCATTCCAGGACCAAGCACATTGATATCCGACATCACTTCATTCGTGATCACCAAAAGAAGAAGGATATCGATGTTCGATACATAAGCACTGAAGATCAGATAGCAGACATATTTACGAAGTCGTTAGCAGAATCCAGATTCAAGGAATTTTGCATCAAGTAGGGTCTCATGGAGTTGGATGAAACCATGGATGAATGAAATGTTATTTTCATTCTTTCTGGATTTTTTTTTGGTTTTCTTGAAGATGCTAAGTACTCCCTCCGTCCCACCTCAATTGTCCCACTTTCCTTTTTCGTCCGTCCCACCTCAATTGTCCCATTACTTAAAAAGACAACTTTTTCACACTCAACAATAAAATATTAATTCCACTCAACTTACTTTACACTCACACTCCTTGGTTATTGTGCCCGGTCAACCCGGGACAATTCAGCCGGGACGGAGGGAGTATATTATATGGATGCTGGTTTCAAATTGCTAGTGAAATTATGTGCTAGACTATGGCACTTATTACTGTTGTTGCTTAGGGAAGAGGTTGCTGAGCAGATTTCCCAACATGTTCAGCAGATTATACGCGCCAGCAGTTGATATGTAACGACTGTCACTTATTGTTAGCACATCATTATGAAAGCATTCTATGAAGTCTCACTTTGTGGATATGGTGAATAGAAGTTCAAACGCATATCATATGGATTGCTATGAACTATCTGCTTTTATTTCAAAGGAAAGGATGACTGCTTTTCATTAATATTTGGAAAAAGATGATTACAATAGTCAAAAGCAACTACAAAGGAAATTCTAATCTACTCAATGGAAGGATAAAAGTCGGAACCACGGAGGCGAGATGGTGCCTCTGCTAGTTTCGGGAAGGACTATTCCAATTACGGACAGCTGGATATGCACGGACACAATCACGGACACCTTCAAACACGAGGCCTGCCCAATCAGCCTCGACCAGCTCCACGTCCAAAGCAAGCATAACCTGCCAGACTTCTTTCCTAAGGAAGAAGTCGTTCGGATCCTCCCCCAGCAACATGTGGCTAGCAACGATATGGGCATTTGAGACCCGTTGCCGCAGGAGTTGGCGAGAACCTGAACCATGGAGAAAGGCGCCATTTCTGCCACGCAGTCCATTCCGGAGCCGGTTCCATGGACTTATATGCCATTACTAATATTGGACCTCGTGGAAGTTCAAAGTCACGAGAGAAAGACTCCCATGACCAACGTATCAGCCTCCCTCTGAAGGATCCAAATATCGCCTCCTTCTCAGCCACGCAGTCCTTGAGAAACTCCCGAAGGAGATCTTCATGAAAATGCTTGGGAGCGGATGTCACGAACTGCTTGAGCCCTGTCCCAGCAATCTCTGCCATGACCATGTTGGCCACGGTGGGTCGGTCATGATAGTAGAGACGGAGGGCTGTTTCGTCAAGAATTTAGTTTCAGGTAATATCGAGGATGTTACTAGGTGATTCCATTGATCTCAAAGGAATTTTTTTGACAGAAAGAGGAGTTGTGATATCGAAATAGTATCACAAGAAGCCCCTTTTATAGACAAGAAAACCTTATAGCAATTATGATTTTGTGGGAATCTTTAAAGGAACGTGATGATTCATATTCTGAGATCTGAATCGTTGCAAGAAGAGAGAATGTCGTGACTACATGGCAAATCTAATCAGTTCAATAGTGACGCTTGGTAGTCAGATTAGCATTTGGCTCGAGGAGACCATCATCATTTGTGATCTCCTAAAATATAGCCGATCCTTGATATCCCGATACAATCCGCAAGAGGGTAATATATTTAGGAGAGGAAAGCATTTGCTGGATAGAATATGCCGAGTCAGATTCTTATTTTGCCACATCATATTCGAGGAGGGGAGATAATATTAGGAGGGGAGAAGATTTCATTGAAAATCAGTCTGATTAGACCAGATTAACCACTTTTAATGCGTACAGACGGTTGTATCAAATTAGAGTGTGCCACGTTAGATCGCTCGAGTGCTTCTCAGAGAAAGGAAGATACGCAGCAGGTCACGCGCACTCAAGACCATCGATTTATCATCTCATCTGACAACAGATCTCCAACCGTCAGATTTTGAATCTAAAAGTATGGCAAATCTGCTAGACTTTTGGGCGCTTGACTTTTGTTGAGCAGTCAGCAGATTGATTGAATATGCTAAGTTAACTCATCTGCTAGAGAGCTAGCAAAAATTGTCTACTCAGCAAGGCTTACTCAGCAAATAAACAGATTTGGATCTCGTCATGGATTAATTTTTTTTTCAAATATTATGTATGTGTTGCACAAGAATATGGATGGAACTATGTGGTTTGTCAAGATCACAAAAGATTGAGTACGAGCATCAGAAATGAAATCCTACCATTTCATTATATACGTTCACTTACAAAAGATATTTACACAACAAGGAGGGATTACAGCAAAGGTGGCAAGGGCCTGAAAGGATAAAAATCTACACCTCTAAGGTTCGAGGGCCCTAGAGTGAGATCTGGAAATTCCCGCTTTAGCAGCCAACTTAATGGCATCCCATAGGGGAGAGGAAGTTTTGGGAAATCCTGGACACATTGCTGCACCTTCTGAAAGACGAAGGCCGCCCAGTCCACCTTTGGCCCATCGTCTAAAGCCATCATGGCTCTCCATGTCTCGTGGGAAAAAGTCATGTCGTCAGGATCTTCTCCTACGACCATGCCACAGACTATTTGGAAGAGGACCCTGTACGGCGTCCGCAAGCCGTATGCTGAAGGCGTTGGAGAAAATTCGAGATTAGGAGAGTTTCTCCATTTCATCCACGAAGACCACTCTGGAGCTATCTCATTCCTGCGATAGTCCATGACAGTAATTGGACCCCGTGGAAGGCCGAAGTCGGTGGAAAAAGTGTTTGCCGTCCATCTTACTAGCTCGTTCTTGAAGATACAGAAAATGGAACTTCGATCGGTAGCACTCGACCAGATGAAGTGTTGGAGTTGCTCCCTCTGGAAAGTATGCGGAGTAAGGCACACGAGCTTGCCTAGACCACTGGCGTGGAGACGAGTCATGGTAGTCTCCGCCACTTGATATTCTGCTTCATATCCAGCATACAGACCCGAATCACACAAGATTCTGCGTCTTGGTACGAGGAGCTCATAAGATTGTGCCATTTTTGTTTAAGAGAGTAAGCTTTTCTCTCTTTCTTTGTTCTTGAGGAAATGAGAAGAGAATTCAAGGAAATTCAGAGAATGTATGAAGAAGAAGACCAAGACGTGCTATTTATAGACCTATTCTGGTCTACTGTTTATCTCGGTATACGAATAGTTTTTCTGAGAAAACAGTAATCTCTTAAAGAAGGGGTCTTATCAGGGATAATTACACTCAGAAATGAATCAGTAATGGAAAGTGATGAATTCTATGTTCCATAATTGGAAGACATAAGGATTATTTAGCATTACGAGGAATTTCTGGAGAAGTGATAATCATTATCCGACATCAGGAGCTCTCCTTGATAAGATTACTCACTTAGTGCTAGGATCTCCGACTGCTGATCTCTCTCATACAGACGCGGGAGATTTTCAAATCCTTAAAGTAATGCATTTAATGCGCGCAGACGGGGGCGACAAATCAGCTCATGCCACGTCATCAGCAGTCAAATTTTGGAAGACGTAGGTATTCGCACGATTTGACCAGTCACCCCAGCCGTCGATTAAAGTTAAAGGGAAAGCAATCTCCACCGTTGAATCTCCTTTATTTTCAAAATCCTTTCACCCTCTCACAAGACGCGATTCTATACCCATCTATCTAAAATCTCTCTCATTTTTCTTCAAACCCTCTCTGAAACTTCTAACTCTCTCATAATCCCCAACCATGGCAACCAACCCTAACTCTCCAATTTCTCAAAATCAAGAACCTCAAAATACTCCCCATCCTGAATCATCACATACCAAAAACCCAGAACATTTACTTCAACCTCCCACATTCATTTATCCACCCCCTACAGATTCGCCACTGCATGTTCGACATGCACTGAATTCACTGGAATAATGAAGAAGGAAGACATCGATGAGTCAGTTCCTTACAGCAAATTGGTGATTTTGTCTCGGAAAAAGGAGTTATCCAATCATTCGACGGAGCAGAGGCGTTTGGCCCAAATCATGAAGGACAGAATCTTGTACATGCCTCTTGCCATCAAGCACATCCCGCAATGGATAATGGATCTGCTCAACTCCGAACTATTGATCAGGTATCTCTCTGCTGAACCTGATCGATTTCACCCGCATATGGTCTTGGAATTCTATGCCAGGGCAGTCATGAACGATGATCAGAAGTCGTTCAAGACTTGTGTATATGGAAATTTTGTAGAAGTAAATGCTGATTTACTTTCAAGGACGTTTGGGCTTCGGAACTACGGTCCCAAAATCTCTCAATACAAGATAAATGATCTTGCTGAGATGGATTGATGATGGAATTTGTCGAAGAAGCCAGGGGAATTGAAAGATAAGAAAGGGCAGGTGATTACATTTAAGGTTGCTACTCCGATTAATACTCTGTCCGATGAGTACAAACTCCTTGCTGAGATAGTAATCAAGATGCTCCAATGTGACGCTGGTTCGTACTCAGAGCTCTCTGCGAAGAAATATGCCATGATGATGGCCCTAAACGACAATGTCAGAGGGAATTGGGCAGAATTCTTCTTTGAGTGATGGGCAGAACATGCTCGAAAGAATGACCATATGGCAATAGATGGAACGTTCTCTTCAAACGTAAATTTTGGGTTAAAGATCAGCAAGTACTTGGAGATGCTATTTACCAATACAGGAGTCGATCGTGGTGCAAGTCTGCTGCCCACAAACTACATTCCAGCGACAAGGAAAGAGCCCAAACCTGTCAATACCAGGAATCCCCGAAAGCTGACAGGGAAGTCTAATGTGGACAAGGACAAGCCCACATCTCCTGAAGAACCAGATGCTGCCACCATAGCAGTTCAAATATTGCGGCCAGCCATTCCAATGTCTGTTGAAGAGATCTCCCTACTCCAAACGAATGATGAGACAGAGCATTGCTTCAGGAATCTCGAAGAGATTGAGAAGTTAGGAAATTTACCTGCAAACCAGATAAATGAGATCATGACTGCGAAGGAAGCCGAACAGCCTCCACTTGTTCCTGGAACTATAGCCTTGGAAATTCCAACTAAGAAGAGATCCAAGATCACCTCTCCTGCACAGAAAGCAAAGAAGAAGACCAGGAGAAAGTTAATTCTCACTACAGAACAAGAAGATTTAGAAAAAGCTGCAGCAGAGAAAAAGGCTGCTGAAGACGCAGCAAAAAAGAAAGCTGCTGTATCCACAGCCGAAGAAGATGCAGAAATTGATCCTGATCTCATCCCTTTGTCGTCCAAAAGCAAGAAAGAGCGCATTAAGGGAGTAAGAGAAAGGAAGAGAAAGCTCGAAGCTCAAAGAAGGGAGCTTGAGAAAAAGAACTACCAAAAATTTATTGCTGAGATGACGTTCGAAAGTAGAGACAGAGAATTCGAATGAATCAAGACAGCTACTGAAGAACACAGAGCAAAGAAGGCTGCTCAACTACTTGAAGGGGCATTCACGGAAGGAAATGCCGCCAAGAAAGGGAAAGGTATCAAAGATGGAAGGATTACCGTCTCCATACCATTTGTTGATAGTGAAGGAGTCATAATCTCTGAACAAGACGCCATGTCAGATGAAGAGCTTGATAAAGCTCTCCACGAAGGCAGATTAACTGAGGTGACGTCAATTGTGGACTTAGAGAGCAGTTCTGATGAAGAACATCTCGGTCGTGGATCATCCAGCCGACTTCCAGGGAATCCAGATGTAGGACTGATAAGCTCATTATTTCACTCACTTATCTATATTATTTTTATATTATTTTATGTAGTTTTATTGAGTTTATATATATATATTGTATGCAAGATGTCAATATTAGGTGGTGTTAGGCGTATTTTAATATTTATGCAGGTTTTAGGCCTAAATTCACGAGAAAACCGTTCCGAAAGTAGTGATGTGTAAGAGTAGCAGTGAAGAGTTCTTCCACAAGAGTAATTCGGGCTATTGGCGCATGGCATTGGATGAAGCTTTGAGTTATCTCTCCAACGCAACTGGAATCGGGTCAATCGGAGTTCGGGAGAGAAAGTTATGGCCAAAACCGTGAGACCGCGCAGACGGGGCTGACCTCAGTTTTCCACGTCGATCGACGGGGATGCCGCGTCGATCGACGCGGGCTTCCTGGCGCGGGAAATTGGCTGAATTCGAGATTTTTCATATCTTTAGCCCTAGATTTGATATGATACACCTCCACCTCTATATATAACCTTATAAAATCGAATTTTAAGCATGTTTTATTCCAGATTTCAGATTTTAGAGATTCCAAGAGTTCTAGAGTTTATGTTTGAAGACAAGTTCTTGCGGGAAGATTTCCGGATTCCAGTTTTTATGCGATTCAGGTTTTATTTTTCTATGATGAATATTACCATGAATATGTGTAACTAAATCCTTTCTCAGATTCTAGGGTTTCAAACTATCAATGTATACATGTTTGATTAATTGAATTATTTTCCCTTTCCCTTCGTAGTTTGTGAAATCTGCACTTATTCATAATCTTGATTTGTTGGCCACATCTTAGGATTATCTAGTTGATTACTTGAGACGTAACTGTGATTGTTTTCAATGGAAAGATATTTTCACAATATAATCTGATTTCTTGTCGTAACTGAAGGAGATCGA
>JAPKLW010000226.1:59613-109749 GCA_026898455.1 Plectranthus barbatus
TGATTTTCCTAACCAGTATTTTGAGAACTTATGATTTAGTACTTAAGTTTTTTCGTTGCTTCATTCCCCTGGATCGATAACTTTAGGGTTTACAAATTTATTTGCCACTATTTCTATAATTAATCTGTAGAAATTACAGTGATCAAGGACCTTCTGGAATTAAAAGAGAAACAATTGACGAAGAAGGAAGTGGTGCTAGAGAAGAATCTGCTGAGCAGATTGAACACATGGAGGATGGTTCATTTGCTGAGCATGAAGTCTGCCAATCACAGGTTGCTGAAGAGGAATCATCTGCTAAGGATGAGGACGCAAATCCTGTTGAAGGTACTTACACAGAAGTTCCTTCCGATGCTGATAGAGGTAACCAAGAGCGTTTCACTCCTACTTGCCTATTTGACTCTGACAGTGATGATGAAGTCAGATACGTGTATGATGCACATGAATTGAAGAAAATCTCCACTAAAACACCTTCAAAAACTCAGATAAATTCTAATCTTGACATTTTTTGTCGAGAGATTGAAAATTTTGTGGATACGATGGTTGAGATAGACATCAAGGAAGTATTCGCTGGAGAATTGGAGGAAGGAGTTGAAGGAGATAGACTAAAGCAGAAGCTAAGGAGATGGAAGAAATATGATTATATTTTGAGAGAGCTCTGCTTAGACGAAAGAGAAATGCTAATGGCATGGAAAGATCTAAGCTTCTGGAGACACGAGGAACAATGGGCAAATAATTGGATGGATCAATCAACCTGTTCCAAACAATATAGTGATAAGGCTGTTATCACCAGGCTCCGGGCCATTAAAGCTCATCGACTTACATCTTCCTCGCACTCCTTGCCGGAATCTACATTTGCTCAAGATGGGCTGTCTGACAAGCACATTCACCTATCTAAGCGTCAGGCTCGAGCAGCTGCTGAATACAAGAAACGTCATGACGAACTTGAGAAGTTCGAAGAATCAAAGCTTCAAGCTCGATTGGCTGCGATTCATGAGGAAGCAGAATGCCGCGCTCAAAAGCTTGAAATTATCACTTACCGGAATAGAGAGGAGGATTTGAAGGCCTATGTGATAGCACATTCTGTAGCAGAGGCACGAAAGGCTGAGGAAGCTGCACTTGTAGCAGCTGAAGCAGAGTATCTCAAAGGAATTGAGGAGACAATATATCTGCTGGCCACTACCTCTCGGGATGATTGTACTGACACAGAAAGCAGAGAAGTAGTTATGGAAGAAGTCTTGGAAGAAATCTCCACTTCCACTGCTAGGAGCCAAGCCATTATCGTGCCTACCACCTCATCCTTCCTTGCCACTCCGGTCAGCTCTCTCCATTTTCCAACTTATCTGAACTCGGTTGTTTAAATGGCCATTCAAAGTGCTTTGTCCACCATATCTGAGAGAATGGTAATAGAAGCCACAGACATACGTAGGGAGATTGCGGTGGTCAAGACGAGTGTTGATACTGTCACGGACAGGATGAATTCCGTTGAGTCCGATATTTCCTCTGTTAAGACTTCTGTCCAGGAAGTCAAGGCAGACGCAGCAGAGCATAAGCAGCAGGTAGAGCATACAGTCACATCCTTTTCCTCTAAATTTTTGGATGCAATCAAAGAGGGGGAAGCAAGGAGGATTGCTGAGGCTGCTGAGAGGAAGAAAGCGGAAGAAGCTAGAGCTGCTGCTAAGGAAGAGAAGAGGAAAGCTCTTGAGGAGCTAAATCAAAAGGAAATAGAGCTGAAAATTAAGATGCTTGAAGAGGAAAATGAGCGGATTGCTAAGGACCTTGAGCTAGAAGCCGCTGAAACGTGCAACTGCTAAGGAGTTTTTGGACTCATTTGTGCAGATGGTGTCTAGCAAATTCGATGAATTAGAGAAGCTAAAGAAGCCTGCTCCTGACTCTTGGCTGCACTCCGATCTGGTATTATTTTTTTCTCGCTTGTCTCCGTCTATCATTTTCTTTGTACTTGTAATGAACATATCATATGAATGAAAATTGATCAGACTGAGACAACCTCTCATTGTCAATCTCTGATTTTCACTGTGTGCCTTAAGTTGAAATACACTATCTGTGTATCCAACGTATCTAAAAACGATTAGATTGAGATTGAAAAAGTAAATGTCTGCTGATTTCTGTTGGGTGCTAGAATTTCTAGCATATTACCTTTGCAACATTTACCTATGTGCTTAATCATAAAATATTTCCCAGCATTTGATGAGGGGGAATCTTATATACTAAAAGCATTATGATTGGTATATTATGTACAGGGTTTATTGGTTAATATACTGGTAATCATAATTGTTGTATGTTCATCTCCTGTCTGATTTAACAAACATGTGTCGCAAACACAAAAATATCCTCTTATCTCGTCGATGGGGAGATCATACGGTGTGTAGAAGATCACGGAAGATCTTATGGATCGTTTGACCTAGCGAGATATAAATAGTCATCACAGCTGAGACAGTTCCAGGATAAACTGTCGGTGTATGCTGCAGCATATGCGGATAAGCATCTTATCTTGGATGTCTTGGTATGCTGGTGTGGGGCGCACATTGATGAGGACCTAAGTCGAGATCGATTCTTTTATCTGACATTAAAAGAATCTAGATCTCTATGCTTCGATGAAATCTTAAGCCTATATGAAGATACAGAAGTGTACATATATTGTATATCACTTTGAGTTGTAGAGAAGGTTCTAGTTGAGCCTGTACATCTGCAGTCTTGGGTGATATCAATTTGTGTATGACTGTCTGGTATCTGAACTAGGTAACCACATCTAGTATAGGATGGTGACATTCCCTGAACAGCTCAAAAGGTTCGTTATGCTAAAGTCCTGCAGGCTAATTAAGTTCAAGCATAAGTGAAAAGGTTTGAGTGGATTGATTCAGGAATTAAAGATGTTAATTAATTAAATAGCTTGTCAGAGCTTAAATTAATTAACGAATGTCTGTAACCTTAAATGTGGGGATAAACCGAGTCCGATGCAACCCGTACCTCAAAACATGGTAGCAAATAGGTAGGACAGTATTGATTCTCTGGTGGCATAAATCAATATTAATTAATTAATTATATTCTGGGTTGAATATGGGAATTAATTAATTGATAGGCCTTATTTGCTATTTGCATTCTGGTCCCTGGTCTGGCCCTTGATAACTCAAGCCCAATAGGAGTCTAGAATTTCCTATAAATAGGCCTCAGTTCCTCATATCTCAACACACCTACACACCACAAGATCATAAGTTGCACACAGCAAACCAGTATTTGGGAGCTGTAAGTGATCGACCAAGATCTGAGAACGAGGAGGAAATTCAGCTTCTCAACCGGGCAAGGGATCTGACAGATAATCTTCACCAGATTTTCAGATCGAGTTGGGATACAGATCAGAAGATCAGATCAGGAGGATTTCTCTTCTTCTCTCTCCTCTTTATTTTCTAAAATATTTACTTATTTTCTATAGATTAATTTCCTCGATCTGTTAGGAAATTAAATCCTGGTGCGTGGGAAAGATCAAATGGCATCTCCGCGCACGCGTTCTTCAGAGTTCATCGATCCAGGTATTCCGTATAACCTTCTTATGCATAATAATATAGGAGCATGCTAGGATTGTTCATAGGCATAGCAATTTATTTTGATATTCCAATTAACTATCCTTGGCAAACGGACTTCGTGATTCAGTTCACGAATCCCTTCAATTGGTATCAGAGCGAGGTTAATTAATTGGCTCTATCGGAAAAATAATATTGCCTATGAACATGCATGATTATTATTATTGATTGCATGCAATGGATGGTTATGGATTGATTGTATGTTTTTCGTGTTCGTGGTTCCTCGGGTTAATCCACCCATTTATATGGATTCGTTTTTCACCCACGAGATAAATCTGTTGTTAGATTTAGAATTTAGATTGTAATTAGAATTATTCAATGTAATTTTATTTCAAAATTAAATCTGTAAAACGAAGAACGAAGAACACGAAGAACGAAGGACCGCGTGACAACACACGACGGTGCCGGCATGGCTGGGCACCATGCATGGCGATCGATGGCAGGGCACGGCGGACCGGCGCACAGCGCACAGCGGCGGCGGCGCTAAAACCTTAGGGTTTCGCGCGCGCCGTGCGCGCATGCACGCAAGCAGCTGGCCGTGGGGCCAACGGCCGGCAGGGCCGACGCGAGGGGCCCAGGTCCAGGCACCAGCGGCGCGAGGGAGAGGACAGCGGCCGGCCAGGCAGCGGCGGCGCACGGCGAAGGGGGCGAGCGCACGATCGGGGCAAAACCCTAGGGTTCGTGCGTGCGCACGGCAGGCTCACGCCCCTGCGCGCTCGCCGGCGGCAGTCGCTCCTCCCTCGGTCAACGTCGGCTGGGGGCAAGGTGGTGGCGGCGGTGGCTCGGTCCCGGATCGCGGGCTGGACAGCGACGGTGGTTTGGACGCGAGCTAGGTTTTCGCGTGGTTTGCACGAGCCTCCGATTCTAATCTTGCGCGATTCCTGTGAGTCATGGAGGCCGATGAAGGAGAAGAAGAGTGAACGGCGGTTCGGGCGACGATCGAGGCAAGCCGGGGCGGCGGCATGCGAAACGGGCAACGGCCGGAGGAGGCGGATCGCGGGCTACAACCATGCACGTACGTGCATGGCTGTTGCGCGACTCCGGGAGCCCTCACGGCGGCGGTGGTTTGCCGGTGGTGGCTCGTCGGGCTAAGTTCTCGTGGGCTATTGGGCTTACAATGTGTGTCTAGGCCTGCGATTTGGTTAACTGGCCCAGTTGTCCAATTTTCTGATGGATCAAATCTTGGAGGCCCAGTTTCAGAAAATAAATCAAGATCTCAGTCCTAGTAGTGGGAGTCCAGTTGAAGATCTGTATTATTAATTCCAACTTGTAATAGTTAGAATTATTTTATTTTGTATCATGGGGCCACGAGGACAATTTTTATTTGTTTTATTATTTGTCTTCGCATGATATATGTGTTTAAATTAATTGCGCAGCATATAAGCATGTTGTAGATAATAGAAAGCACGTTTACTGCTTTTATTTACAGCTTTAAAGCATGTTATGTGATTTATTTTATGTAATTAATTATAACTATAAATTCGGGGTTCATGCTATGCATGATAGAATTTTAGCAGTGTTATAATTATGGCTACGTAAAATAATCTGTGCAATTGAACCTTATGAACTAAAAATTACTAAGCTCATATTTTAATAAGACCTCCACAAAGCGATCCTTTATTGGAAGTGGGTAATTTATTAGGTAAACGTCTACATGTGTAGCTTACTTAATTTATTATTCATAAGTTCTAATAGATAGGATTTCTTAAAACAAACATTCATTTCATGTGAGAAGTGGGAGTTCATGCGTAAATGTCTACATGTGTATCTTGCGCATTGAATTTTCATAAGTTCTCTAGGGATTGAATTAAATGAGACAACCTTATTATAGGGATCAGGTGTGTTCTAATAGATCCTTATATGGGTTGGCTTTGGTGGTAAGCTAGCTTAGATATTGTCCAGAGTATAACTCATATGTGAAGTCCCTGCTCAGTAGGATAATATGGTCTTAAGTTAGTCTCCAATTATTAATTCCATTTGTCTAAGGTACCCGGGCATGGATTGGAATTAAAGGACTGGAATTGAAAGATGCAGTCTGGTTAAGTGTTTTGTTGTAAACATCCACATGTGTGGCTTGCAATAGTAATACTTAGGCAAATCGGAGGAAACATTAATATTGCTTTATCATAAGGTTTCAATATTTAATTGTTTCAATGTTCTGCGACTATGTTTTAATTGGTGTTTTTAATTTATTGTTTTAAGATATGTCTATTCATCATATCATTTATCTCTTGACATCAAATCCTTTAACCGGTCCGAATTTTCCTTAGTGGAAGTTTTGCTTCATGGAAATACTCCACATTGCAAATCATTCTCGTGTACTCTATATGGATCCTTTATCTCCCAAGTATTGGAATTGCACTGGTTATGAGCGAGTGTTCTATGAAAGTTGGAGGACTTCTGATGAGTTTGCCCGCATTCTCATTAAGAAAACTCTGTCCAGAGAACTAAGGCTCAAATACGATCAGTACCAATCTTTTGTTGAGATATGGAGGGATCTAATAAGGGTATATGGGAAGGTGAGACAAACTGTCAGTTACAGTCTTGTGGAAGACCTGGTCTGCAAGAAGATGAATGATGAGAGTTCGTTATCTCTGCATTTTGATAGCATGATGGAAATTATGAGAAGGTACAGAAATAGAGGTGGACGAATCACTAGACGGGCTAAAGTCAATATCGTCCTGCACTCTCTCTCTGATTCTTATAGTGATTTCATCGAGTCCCATGGTACCAAGTGCAAGTACACTCTTCCAGAGTTACTCTTGGCACTAGAGCAATGGGAATCTGACCAGAAAGCTTCGGAATTTGCTCAATTCATGAAGGTCTTTGATAAGACTATGATTGAAGCAAAGGAAGTGCTTAAGCGGTTAGAAGAGGCTGATCAGGCAGAGGCTATCACGAGGCCATGCAAACGCAAGCGAAGTGAAGTAGATTGTCTAGTGCCTAGCACGGGTAGACAAGGTACGTCATGTGCATTTATAACGGAAACATGTTTAGCATCAGTTTCTACCCATTCTTGGGTAGTGGATACTGGAGCTACTGATCATGTTTGTTATACTTTGCAGGGGTTCAGGCCGACAAGGCAGCTCAAGCATGACGAGATTACCATCTCAATGGGCAGCGGAGAGCGAGTCTCAGCAGTAGCCATTGGAGATTTTACTTTATGCTTTGAAAACAATGTTCTGATTTTGAGAGATGTTTTATATGTGCTGGTTTTTCGGCGGAACTTAATTTCAGTTTCCAAGTTATTTTTTGATGGATATTCAGTTATTTTTGATAGTGGAGTTTCTATCATTGGTAATAACGGTGTTATCTGTCATGGCAAACTGATTGACTCTCTCTATATCATTGATTGTATGCATAAATCTTCTGTGAATGTTGCAAACTCATCCAATAATAATAATCATTTAAAGAGAAAGTTTTCTTCCGATGAGGATCAAACATATCTCTGTCACTTAAGACTGGGTCACATTAATCTAAAGAGGATTAAAAGATTAGCATACGATGGGCTCTTGGATTTTTTCCAAGTGGTGCCGCATCAAATCTGTGAGTCCTGTATAGAAGGAAAGATGACGACCAGGCTTTTTAAGGCAAGTCAGTCTCGAGCTGAGAATGTGTTGGAATTGATCCACTCTGACTTATGTGGACCAATGTCTACGTAAGCTCGTGGAGGTTATGAGTATTTTGCCACATTCATTGACGATTACTCAAGATTCGGATATGTCTATTTGCTTCGCCATAAGTCTGAATGCTTTGAGAAATTCAAAGAGTTTAGGACTGAGGTAGAAAAGAAGCTAGGTAAGACTATCAAGACACTACGATCACATCGTGGTGGAGAATACCTCAGTAACGAGTTCTTGCAGTACTTGTTAGATAACGGGATTACATCCCAGTGGACTGCACCAGGAACCCCTCAACAAAATGGTGTAGCGGAAAGAAGAAATAGAACTCTCTTGGAAATGGTCAGGTCGATGATGAGTTATGCAAGCTTGCCGATTTCGTTTTGGGGATATGCCTTGGAGACAGCGGCCTAATTGCTTAACCTGGTACCTTCTAAATCAGTTCCTAAAACACCTCTGGAACTCTGGTATGAGCGAAAGCCAAGTTTGAACAGAGTGAGGGTTCAGGGTTGTCCAGCATATGTGCTGACAAAAGAACCTGATAAGTTAGAAAGTAGGTGTAAGCTAATGCTGTTTGTAGGATATTCCAGGCAAACGAAAGGTGGTTATTTCTATTGTCCAGAGAACAGAAAGTCGTTGTCAGTACCAACGCAAGATTCTTGGAGGAGGAATATGTAAGAAAACACAGATCCATGAGTGAAATTGTCCTCCACGAGCTTGAGGACAAGGAAGCAATACCATCAGGAAAGCCCAGTGTAATGGTAAATCCACCTGTAACAGGTGAGGCTATACTAACACTACCACTAATTCAAGGTATGGGACCAACGCGTACTGTGCCAACTACTGACACGGTTCAGATGCCTCGTCGCAGTGGGAGGGTTATCCACTAACCCGAAAGGTACATGTTCGTGGGAGAGTCTTCTGACTTGATCCCGGAAAATGGACTGGATGATACCGATCCCTGGACATATGACGAGGCGGTATCTGATAAAGATGCAGACAAATGGCTGATCGCCATGGATTCGGAAATAGAGTCCATAACGGCTATGGATGTATACCAAAAAAACTGATTTGCCAGATGACTGTCGAGCCATAGGGTGCAAATGGGTATACAAAAGAAAGAAAGGAGTGAATGGTGAAATTACAGCTTTCAAAGCAAGGCTGGTGGCGAAAGGTTATAGTCAGAAAGAGGGTGTAGACTATGGCGAGACTTTCTCACCGGTAGCCATGCTTAAGTCCATTCATATACTCCTAGCCATAGCAGCACATAAGGACCTAGAAATCTGGCAGATGGATGTCAAAACCGCGTTTCTAAACGGGTACCTTTAAGAAGGTAGGGACATCTATATGCAATAGCCAAAAGGTTATGTGCATAAGGGCGAAGAACATTTGGTCTGGAAGCTAAGGAAGTCGCTGTATGGACTTAAACAAGCTTCACGGTCATGGAATCTGCGTTTTAATGAAGTGATTAAATCCTATAGATTTTCACAATGCTCAAACGAGAGTTGCGTGTACCGTCTATCTGTCAGCGGAAGCGTGGTATTCCTTGCACTTTATGTAGATGATATTCTCCTATTTGGCGACAATGTGGAATTATTGTCATGCATAAAGGGGTGGTTATCCGAGTAGTTTCATATGAAGGACCTTGGGGAGGAAGGATACATCCTAGGGGTAAAAGTATTGCGGGAGCGCAATAAGAGGATGTTGACCTTGTCTCAAGGGTCATATGTGGATACTGTGATTGCCCGTTTCAACATGTATAACGCCAAGAAAGGTCTGTTACCCTTCAGACATGGCATACATCTTTCCAAGGATCAGTGTCCGGTGACACAAAGGGAGAAAGATGAGATGAGCAACGTGCCGTATGCATCGGCCATGGGGAGCCTCATGTATGCAATGTTATGTACGAGGCCAGATATCTGCTTTGCTGTAGGCATGGTAGCAAGATACCAGTCTAACCCTGGACAGGCGCATTGGGCCGCGGTAAAGCACATACTCAAATACTTGAAAAGGACAAGGGACTATTGCCTTGTTTACCAGTGTGATGAGTTTTGCCCTGTGGGTTATACTGATTTGGATTTCCAGGCAGACCGAGACAAAAAGAAGTCCACCTTTGGCTATGTGTTTACATTGGGAGGTGGGGCCATATCATGGAGGAGTGCAAAGCAGAAGTGCATTGCGGACTCCACCATGGAAGCCGATTATGTGGCAGCTTCTGAAGCTTCAAAAGTAGCAGTATGGTTTCGAAACTTCCTTCTGGAGTTGGACGTGATTCCTAAGCTACCCAGAACCATCAAGGTGTATTGTGATAACTCGGGAGCTGTGGCTAATTCTAAGGAACCACGAACTCACAGAGCAACAAAACACATTTAACGGAAGTACCATATTATACGAGAAATTGTAGCAAGGGGTGATGTGCTATTAGAGAAAATTTATACAAAAAAATAATCTAGTGGATCCATTCACAAAAGCTCTGCCTCAGAAGGTTTACGAGATGCAAGTACGTAGCCTTGGGCTGAGGGCAAAGCCAGCCACGTAGAATGCTTGATGTAATAGCTAGATTAGTTTAGACGCATTATACTCTGGAAAGCAAATGTATAATGCTTTGAGTATAAGTGGGAGATTGATGGATTTATATACTGAAAGCATTATGATTGGTATATTATGTACAAGGTTTATTGGTTAATATACTGGTAATCATAGTTGTTATATGTTCATCTCATGTCTGAATTAACAAACATGTGTCGCAAACACAATTATCCTCTTATCTCGTCGATAGGAAGATCATACGGTGTGTAGAAGATCACGGAAGATCGTATGGATCGTTTGACCTAGCGAGATATAAATAGTCATCACAGCTGAGACAGTTCCAGGATAAACAGTCGGTGTAGGCTGCAGCATATGCGGATAAGCATCTTATCTTGGATGTCTTGGTATGCTGGTGTGGGGCGCACATTGATGAGGACCTAAGTCGAGATCGATTCTTTTATCTGACATTAAAAGAATCTAGATCTCTATGACTCGATGGAATCTTAAGCCTATATGAAGATACAGAAGTGTACATATATTGTATATCACTTTGAGTTGTAGAGAAGGTTCTAGTTGAGCCTGTACATCTACAGTCTTGGGTGATATCAATTTGTGTATGGCTGTCTGGTATCTGAACTAGGTAACCACATCCAGTATAGGATGGTGATATTCCCTGAACAACTCAAAAGGTTCGTTATGCTAAAGTCCTGCAGGCTGATTAAGTTCAAGCATAAGTGAAAAGGTTTGAGTGGATTGATTCAGGAATTAAAGATGTTAATTACTTAAATAGCTTGTCAGAGCTTAAATTAATTAACGAATGTCTGTAACCTTAAATGTGGGGATAAACCGAGTCCGATGCAACCTGTACCTCAAAACGTGGTAGCAAATAGGTAGGACAGTATTGATTTTCTGGTGGCATGAATCAATATTAATTAATTAATTATATTTTGTGTTGAATATGGGAATTAATTAATTGATAGGCCTTATTTGCTATTTGCATTTTGGTCCCTGGTCTGGCCCATGATAACTCAAGCCCAATAGGAGTCTAGAATTTCCTATAAATAGGCCTCAGTTCCTCAGATCTCAACACACCTACACACCACAAGATCATAAGTTGCACACAACAAACCAGTATTTGGGAGCTGTAAGTGATCGACCAAGATCTGAGAACTAGGAGGAAATTCTGCTTCTCAACCGGGCAAAGGATCTGATAGATAATCTTCACCAGATTTTCAGATCGAGTTGGGATACAGATCAGAAGATCAGATCAGGAGGATTTCTCTTCTTCTCTCTCCTCTTTATTTTCGAAAATATTTACTTATTTTCTATAGATTAATTTCCTCGATCTGTTAGGAAATTAAATCATGGTGCGTGGGAAAGATCAAATGGCATCTCCGCGCACGCGTTCTTCAGAGTTCATCGATCCAGGTATTCCGTATAACCTTCTTATGCATAATAATATAGGAGTATGCTAGGATTGTTCATAGGCATAGCAATTTATTTTGATATTCCAATTAACGATCCTTGGCAAACGGACTTCGTGATTCAGTTCACGAATCCCTTCATAGAGAACATGCAGAAGCATTCTACGAGGGACTCAATGATAAGACTGTCAAGTTGGTGGACACCACACTAGGAGACACCATCATGACAAAAAGGGAAAGAAGGCCATGGAATTCATCCAGAAGATTGCCAACAACACTCAATTGTGGTCCTCAAATCGAACTCGGCCTGTGAAAGCGGTTGAGAAAGTGGTGGAGAAGATTGCCGAACAACTTGATTTGGCAATCGAGTTGAAAAAGCTAAAGGAAGAGTTCGCTGCACTTCACTTAAGCAAGAGAAAACAGTTGCTGCAGTAGAGATAGTGCAAACTCCACCTGAGGGGGATGATGCCAAGGTAAACTTCATCCAAAGGGGTGGTTATCAAAATAACTACCGTGGAGGATATCAGCAACATAATCAACAGCATAACCAGCCCTATACTTATAATCACGGAAGGAATCACCCTGGATTTTCCTACGCGAACCCTCAAGCTACGGAGCAGCCACCACCGGGATTTGCCGTGCAAGATGGGGCAGTAATAGAGAAGAAGAAACCAAATCTTGAGGAGATTCTAGAAAAATTCAGCTAGATTGCCGATGCCCTCGGAGCTCAACACAAGCCGGGACAACTCCCGAGAAACACTCAGGTCAACCCCAAGAATCAAAATCAGAGGAACCAAGTGAATGTCATAACTCTGCGAGGGGGAAAATCATATGAAGGGCCAAAGCAGGCAGGGAAAGAAGCCGAGCAGGACGAAGAAGTTGTCGCAGACTCAGCCCTGTCGACCGACACGGGGTCCCCGTCGATCGACGCAGCACCAAAGGCCACGTCGATCGATGTTGATCCACGTCGATCGACGTCCACACCAATTCTACCACTGAAGAAACCTCCTCTGTTGTATCCGCAGCGGTTTGCCAAGACAAAGATGAACGAGAGGTATGCACGCTTCTTGGAAACTATGAAGAAAGTGCATATCAACATTCCATTGGTTGAAGCCCTGCAAGAGATGCCCGGATACATCAAGTTTCTGAAAGACATGGTCTCTCAGAAAAGACCCTTCTTGGAGCATGAGACGGTCAACCTGTTCGAAGAATGCAGCGTCATAATTCAAAAGAAGATGCCAATCAAGAGGTAGGATCCGGGATCCTTCACAATCTCTTGCATCATCGGAGGGGAGACCTTCGGAAAAGTACTCTGCAATTCAGGTGCGTCGATCAATCTGATGCCGTTGTCAATCTTCAAACGGTTGAAGATCGGAAACATCAAGCCCACGACAATCTCACTTCAGATGGCTGACCGATCGATGTCTTACCCGAGAGGCATCGTGGAAGATGTGCTGGTGAAGGTAAAAGATTTCATCATTCTAGCCGATTTCGTGGTGCTCGACATGGAAGAAGATCGGAACATTCCCCTGATTCTTGGAAGACCATTCCTGAAGACCGGAGGGGCATTGATCGACATTTGAGACGGCAAACTAACATTCTGGGTGAATAACGAGTCAGTCACATTCTCAATCTATAAGGCAATGCAGAAGCACAACGAAGGAAGCTATCAGGATGAAAGCCACATGATTAACTGCTACAACCCGGTAATGTCTTCTCCCTTCGCCTCTCTCAAAAGTGAGCCGGACATTCTGGAGAACTGCCTGCAACACTCGCTATTTTCGTCAACAAATCTGGACGAGGCAGATGAGGAGATCTTGGATCTGGTCATGGAGCTGGATGTGCTCGAGGAGATAACTCGGGAAAAAGAAACCAAAAGAGAACCACTGCCTAGCCGTTACTGTCGGGACAAACCAGAAAACAATGGGGGAAAGCACACATCGAACGATATTGTTGGCTCGTCGATCGACGCCGCTGCAAAGACCACGTCGATCGACGTGACACCCTCTTCGATCGATGCAGACCTAGGAAAGCTGTCATTCAGCTCTGATCCACCAATTCAGGAACCCAAGACACTTTCGGCACATCTCAGGTACGCATTTCTGGGTTCTAATGACACTTACCCTGTTATTGTTTTTGCCCATCTTACACAGGGGGAGTTAGATAAACTATTGGGAGTTCTACGGAAATTCAAGTCCACCATCGGATGGACTTTGGGGGATATCAAGGGGATTAGCCCTTCGCTTTGCATGCATAAGATCATCCTTGAAGAGGACGCCACACCAAAGAGACAAGCATAGCGACGACTAAATCCCATCATGCAAGAAGCCGTAAAGAAGGAGGTTCTCAAACTCCTAGACCATGGCATGATATATCCGATTTCCGACAGCAAGTGGGTGAGCCCTACACAAGTAGTAGCCAAGAAAGGGGGGATGTAGGTAGTAAAGAATGATGATGAAGAGGAAGTTGCGACAAGACCGATCACGGGATGACGATTTTGCATTGACTACTGAGCCTTAAACACGGCCACGTGCAAGGATCATTTTCCTCTTCCCTTCATTGATCAAATGCTTGATAGATTATCCGGTTACCTTTTTTATTTTTTTCTTGATGGTTACTCAGGGTACAACCAGATAGCTGTGGCACCTGAAGATCAACACAAGACTGCATTCATCAGTCCTTACAGAGTGTTCGCCTACCGACGGATGCCCTTTGGTTTATGCAATGCACCAGCAACCTTCCAGAGATGCATGATGGCAATCTTCCACGACTTGATCGAAGATGTCATGGAGGTATTTATGGATAATTTCTCAGTTTTCGGTAGCTCATTTGATATTTGTTTGCAGAATCTGGCTACTGTACTTGAGAGATGCAACGAGACAAACCTATGCCTTAATTGGGAGAAATGCCACTTCATGGTGCGAGAGGGAATTGTGTTGGGCCATCGAGTATCAGCTGAAGGACTAGAAGTAGACCGAGATAAAGTGATAGCCATTGAAAAGAGGCCACCACCAACAAGTGTCAAAACAGTCCGAATTTTTCTAGGCCACACCGGATTCCATAGGAGGTTCATCAAAGACTTCTCAAAGATATCTCGGCCCTTGTGCAACCTACTGGAGAAGGATGTTTCTTTCATCTTCGATGACGATTGCTTGAAGGCCTTTGAGAGACTGAAAGAGGGACTAGTGACTGCGCCGGTCTTGACCTCGCCAGATTAGGATGAGCCATTCACATTGATGTGCGACGCCAGTGACTATGCTGTTGGAGCAGTCTTGGGGCACCTGAAGGGAAGACTCTTCCATGTGATTCAATACGCCAGCAAGAGCATGAATCCGGCTCAATGCAACTACACCACTACGGAGAAAGAAATGCTTGCGGTTGTGTATGCTTTTGACAAGTTCCGGTATTATCTGATAGGTTCAAAGACGATTGTCTACACCGACCATGCAGCCATCAGATATCTGTTCGCAAAGCAAGATGTCAAGCCTAGATTGATTCGGTGGATATTGTTGCTGCAAGAGTTTGATTTGGAGATCAATGGCAAAAAAGAGAGAGAGAATGTGATCGTCAACCTCTTGTCAAGACTCAAGCCACCAGTTAAAGGGGATGATCAGTAGATGACGATCCGAGAGACGTTCCCCGACGAACAGATCTATTCTCTTAGGGATTTGAAAGAGACGTATGAGTCCAAAACACCTTGGTATGCGGACTCTTCTCCATATGCAAAAAAGAAGTGTCTACATGACGTCAGATTCTACTATTGGGAGGATCCATACCTTTGGCGTAGATGTGCTGATGGAGTCATTCGTCGTTGTGTGCCCCAGTCTGAGTGGCAACATATCTTCGAAGCCTGCCATTCATCTCCTAGTGGCGGTCATCATTCAGCCAACCGGACGACATTCAAAATTCTTGAAGCGGATTCTATTGGCCATCTATCTACGAGATCTGCCGTGGATGGATCATGAGTTGTGATCGCTGCCAGAGGACCGACAACATCTCGTGGAGGGATGAGATGCCACAGACTCCGGTTATTGAAGTCGAAATCTTTGATGTTTGGGGGATCGACTTCATGGGACCTTCTCCGTCATCCCAAGGGTTTTCATATATTCTACTAGCAGTGGACTACATGTCACGATGGGTCGAAGTTGTTCCAACAGTCACCAACGACTCCAAAGTCGTCATCAAGTTCCTGCAAAAGCTCATTACGAGATTTGGGACGCCAAGAGCCTTGGTGAGCGATGGGGGTCCCATTTCTACAACAAATGGCTTGCTTCTCTTCTTGCGAGGTACGGAGTCAAGCACCGCGTCACCACCCCATATCATCCTCAAGGGAACGGGCTGATGGAGCTGTCAAACTGAGAGATCAAGCAAATCTTGGAGAAGACGGTGAAACAAAATAAGGATTGGGCGGCAATACTTGATGAGGCATTATGGGCATACCGCACCGCCTACAAAACGCCCATTGGGACGTCACCATATCAGCTGATTTTCGAGAAGTCATGTCACCTGCCTGTTGAGATGGAGCACAAGGCTTAGAGAGCAGTGAAAGAATTGAATCTGGATTGAAAGATGGCTGCAGAAGAGCGCGCCATGGCATTGAATGAGCTGGAGAACTTTAGGGATGAAGCCTACGAAAACAATGTCATCTACAAAACACGAGCAAAGAGGTTTCAAGACAAGGGGATTCGCTCACATGTGTTTCAATCAGGAGACAATGTCCTCCTCTTTAAATCCCGTCTTTGCTTCATGCCCGGGAAATTACAGTCAAAGTGTGTTGGACCATAGACCGTGATCTGTCAATTTCTGAATGGTGTAGTCGAGCTGGCTGGCCAAGATGGGAAGAACTTCAAAGTGAACGGGCAGAACCTTAAACCGTACTACACCCCACTTCAAGTCGGAGTGGTGGAGAAGTACTACTTGAATCGCCCATGAAAGTACAGGTATTGTCGAGCTAGCGACATAAAACCAAGCACTGGTTGGGAGGTAACCCAACAGTTTACTGCTTTCTTTACTTTTTTTATTTTAATTCAGTCTAGTTGAGTCATTAGGATTTAGTATTTTCAGTAAATTTTTTGAACTTTTGTTTTCGAGTCCAGTGCCATGTCGAAGCCACGTCGATCACTGCCATTTGGCATCAATCGACGTGTGTTTCCTAGCCACGTCGATCGATGTCCTTCTGTGTTAATTGACGAGAGTTTTTTGTCCGCATCGATCGACGAGGGGCCTTCGTCGATCAACGTGAGCTTTTCTGAGGCGCAAAAGAGACGAGTTTTAAACCTATTTCACCTCATTTTTCCTCACAAACACACACGCACGAGTTCTCTTTTTCTCCCAAAACACCCACCTCAAATTTTTCTCTTCAAACTCGCCGCTACAATCCACGGTATGTATCCTAGACCCTTACACTTAGATTAATTTACGTGTTTTGAATGATTTGAGCATGATTTTGATGAAAATTGAACTTTGGAGCCCTAGTCTCAATTTTTTCCTTTTTGTCGATTTCGTTGCAACTCATCATGATTATTCGATATGGGTAGTTGTTCTAGTCGATATACTTGCTTTTGGTGAATGTGTAGCTTTGGATTTCATTGAATATGACTTTTGCTTGTTTGGGGATGATTTCGATAGGGGGGTTGATTTTCTATTCCTGCCATTTTTGGGTGAAATTCTTTCAATCAAGGATGGAATATGCTAGGATGGAGTATGAATTGCATGAATGTCGAACCAATTTTGCTTGGGTAGATGCATTTTGTGGATAATTGCACATTTTTGTTGTAGTAATGTTTGGGAATTTTTGTGATGTACTATGATGAGTATTGACATTTTCCCTACTACCCTTGTATTTCATTATTGACTTTCGACCCACCTTTGCTAACGGGCTACAGAGTAACACTACAGAAAATTCACAAACTCAGAGTTCACAGTCCGACAGACACTTTACCCATGCCCTGAGACGATGAACATGCTGGGGATTCTAGCTGATGTGGAGGCCCTATTGGAGAAAGTCGATTGGAGTGCATGGATGACAGCGCGGTGGCCAACATACCCATCGCTTGTGCTGGAATTTCTTGCCTCACTCCATGTCTACGAGGTGCAACCGGAGTCGGAGCCTACCACCATCTCCTTCAAATTGCTGAATGAACACTATGAGATGCCGAGGGATGTGCTTGAAGGCATTTGGGGAGTCCGAAAAGGGGGGCATGGTTTCCTTCCCCCGAGTTTTGACATTGCCTGATTTTGGAGCCAGATTGCAGCTGAAGCAAAGGAGGATATACGAGAGTTCGACTTGGGAAATTTGAAAGCATCCTCCATCGATAACCCAGTTTTCCGCTACCTTCAAAGATGCATGGGGGTGTCAATCATAGGCCAACATGAAAGCGCCAAGGCGAGAGTGGGGGAGCTATACGCCATCTACTGCATGCTAACGGGAGAAGAGTTCAGCTTTGCGGCATTAGTCATGGACCACTGGAGGCATCAAATCAAGGCCACCAAAGGCAACATTTGGAGCGGGGGATTGATTACCCCAATTGCGGAGCACGTAGGGATTGACTTGACCGAGATTCCTGCTATCGAGGATGACAGCCGAGGACTTGGTAGCGGGTATCTGGTTTGAATGTTGATGCTTTCACCCCGAGAGGCAGGTTGGTCTTTGCGAATGTCCAATGGGGACAGGTTCCCACTTCTGCGAAGCGAGCTCACGCACGTCACAGATTATCACTTCCGTGATAACTGGTTGATGAGCACACTCGTCCACATGCGGCTCATGGTTGGAGCACGTGGAGGACCCAGCACCTCCAGACTTCGTCACCGACCGCTGACTCAGCCAGACCAACGATAGCCGCAGACCCCCCCAGTAGAGCACGAGGATGAGGAGCGCGATGGAGGTGGAGAGGAGATTCCGGACCAGACCGGTGGACCTTCGTTCAGCCACTTTGCGGGAGAGTCTTCATCTTTCGGGGTGGATCTGGCGATGATCTATCAGTTCATGCAACAGCAGGCTGCTTTGCAGACGGAGGAGCATACCTGGCAGGCAGACTTTCGCCAGCACGTGACCACGAGGCTCAACACCCTCGAAATGCAGATGCAGCGTCTCCTCCTGAACACCCAGCCTGACTCAGTCTACCTCTGCCGCCAGCATGAGCGCCAGGACCGCCGGCGGAGACTTCCCGTGTGGCCATCTCCTGATGTAGAGATGGAGGATCCTCCGAAGGAGGAATGAGGTACCGTTTCCTTTTTTCCTATCTAACTTTCAAACTTGTCCACTCCTTCGAGTGAAACAAGTTTGGGGGGATGAGGATCGGAAAAGGAAAATGTTTGTTTTATTTTTATTTATTTACTGCTTTATTTTGAATTTTTTTTCTTTTGATTTTTGTTTTCATTTTTGTTTTTTCTAAACCATCACCATCCTTGTTCTTTTGCTTCAATGTGAACAATTGCTCTCTGCAAGGCTTTTCACTCAAGTTAGTATTTTGAACTCTTTATTTGTGGTACTAGTTCTGAATTGAATAGTCTTGAGCATTGTTTTAGGAGCTTTTGAACATAGGGCAGTCAGAACTACTTTTGATTATATTGATGTTGAGAATGATGACTTGTCTTTCCTTGAATAAGAATTGTTGATTGATAATCGAGATATTTGCTGATTGAGAATGATAATCTGTGTGATAGAGAGGCCGATGATAGGAGCTGTTTTGCTTGATACGTTGATCTTTGAAATATAAATTTTTGCATGATAACTGTTCAAAATTGGGTAATTATTGAGGAGTAACAAAAAATTTTAACCCTGTGTGAAATTTGAGCCATCTTCTCGTTTGATGAGAGACAAGGTTATTAGACTTACTTCCTAGAATTTGACGAATTTCTCTCTTGAGGTTGCATTAAGTGTGGTAATAGGGTGAAAATGATTTTAGGCATGTTTTTTCGTAGCCCATCTCCCATACACTAACCTTTAATTTCCACTTGTAGCCTCTTTGAGTTTTGAATAAATTTATCTTTGATTAGAAGGGTTGATGAATAAGAGGATTGTGATTTATTGGATGGTGTGAATTATGGGATTGTGATATGAGGCCGTGTGCAAAAATAGGGGTTCCCATGGGTAAATTAAGAAAAAGTGAACATTGGTGAAAAAGAAAGAAAATGGAAGAGAAAAATGAGAAAAACTCATATGTTATAGTTCACAAAAGTTTGAAACAATTTCTAAAGGACCCTGAAAATTATAAAAGAGAAGGAATAAGATTGTGCATGAAAAAAAAAAAATTATGTGGTCATGATATGCTAAGGCCTTTGTGTTTAATTGCAATATTTTGAGTCACTTAGCCAAAAATATCCCACCTTTTAGGTAAGCCACATTACAACCAAATTAAGACCTTTCTGATTCCCTGAAAAGCCACACTAACAAGCAGTGGAGAAATGAGAAATTTGTCAAACCTATGGTGAGGTAAACTAAAACCTTGAATGAGTGAATCACAAACCCTTTACTTGATTGAGCGATGAGTGCAAACACTGCCCGGTGAGGTTCCTCCTCAATAATTTAACAATGAGAATTTGTTTGGATTGCATGATTTATGTGAATAAGTGATACTTAAATTGCAATAGAAGCTTGTGAGGCATTGCACACTTGTATCTGCATTTGATTCGGTTTTTTTTTCTGTGAATTGATCGAGGACGATCAATGGTTTATGTTTGGGGGAGTTGATAAGTTAGGATTTTCACTAACTTATCTAGTTGTTCTTTGACTGATTGAGTGATGTTCAGACTGTTTTAACTGTCTTTTTCGTGCATGGATTGGCTTTGGTGCTCGCAATATCGTGTTTGATGAATCATGCTGGTTTTTATCCAAAAATAGGGAAGAATCAGAAACGTGCTTGAAGTTCCAGGTCTACGTCGATCGACGCAAGGGCACATCGATCGACGCAGACATCTGGGTGGAGCGATCGACGAGAGGAAGGAGAGATCGACGGAAGCTGCGAAAACAAAGCTCACGTCGATCGACGCAAGGTGTGCATCGATCGACAAGGGTGTTTCAAGGGCGTCGATCAACGCTGATCTCCAACGAACGACGCGACTGCGGGATTTCCTAATCTGAACCTGATTTGAAGATAGAGACATATCTAATCCTAGATGTTGTTTGATACATCTTTCATTATTATAAATAGCCATGTAAAACTCGAAATTAAGGGTGGAAATCACGAGAGCAATTAAGATATTTTTAGAGTTGAAGAATTTCAAGATTTCCAAGAGTTTTAGAGTTTATGTTTGAAGACAGAATTTTGTGGGAAGACATTCAGACCCAAGTTTTTATGCAATTCAGGTTTTATTTTTCTATGATGAATATTACTATGAATATGTGTAACTAACTTCTTCCTCAGATTCTAGGGTTCGAACTATCATTGTATGCATGTTTGATTAATTGAATTATTTTCCCTTTCCCATCGTAGTTTGTGAAATCTGTGTTTATACATAATCTTGAGTTTGCTGGCCACATCTTAGGATTAATTAGTTGATTACTTGAGACGTAACTGTAATTGTTTTCAAAGGAAAGAGATTTTCACAATATAATTTGATTTCTTGTCGTAACTGAAGGAGATAAGTTACAGGAATAGATCCGTAGAATTATGGAGTTAATTAATTCATCTTGAGACCAAGCGGAGATAGGTAATTAATTAATCTACTTTATGAATTGTCCAACAAAAAAGTTCATAATACTTTTTCTGATGTTTCACTACGAAGAGGAATTAAATTGGGAATTAATCAATTCATTCATCCATGTCATACTTGATAGGTAGATATCCCTAGAATCTGTACTTCTCGTAATCTTTCATCATAAGTATTTCAATTTAACTTTAATTTGCAAGTATTACGATTTTCGAAACAGCAAAACCAAAATTTGATTTTCCTAACCAGTGTTTTGAGAACTTATGTTTTAGTATTTAAGGTTTTTCCTTACTTGTTTCCCCTGGGATTCGATAATTTTATTTGCCACTATATTATTAGCTTTGCTAAGTCACTGTTAAATAATTTTATTGATCACAGGGCTTGGCATCCTGCTTCGCGAACAAATACCTGATGGCAACATGGTCAGTGTAGACAATTGTTTTCGAACTTATCAAATAGGACCAAAATTTGTCAAATGCATAGACCACTGCTAGCATCTCCTTCTCTGTAGTGGTGTAGTTTCACTGCACCAGATTCATGCTTTTGCTTGCGTAATGAAAGACGTGGAATAGTCTGCCCTTCATCTACCCCAAGGTAGCTCCAACTGCGAAGTCGCTGGTGTCACACATCAGGATGAATGGCTTCCCCCAATCTGGTGATGTCAGAACTGGTGCAGTCATCAAGGCCTTCTTCAGTCGCTCAAAGGCCTGTAGGCACACTTCATAAAAAACGAAGGAAACATCCTTCTTCAGCAGGTTGCATAAGGGCCTGGAAATCTTTGAGAAGTCCTTGATGAACCTTCTGTAGAATCCAGCATACCCAAGGAAACTCCGAACCCCCTTGACATTTGTTGGTGGTGGCATCTTCTCAATGGCAGTCACCTTTGCTCGGTCTACCTCCAGTCCTTCAGCTGATATCCGGTGTCCCAGCATGATTCCTTCCCGTACCATGAAATGGCACTTCTCCCAGTTGAGGCATAGATTGGTCTCGGTGTATCTCTCTAGTACAATAGCCAAATTCTGCAAACAAATGTCCAATGAACTACCAAAAACTGAAAAGTCGTCCAAAAATACCTCCATGACTTCTTCGATCAAGTCATGGAAGATGGCCATCATGCACCGTTGGAAGGTCATCGGTGCATTGCATAGTCCAAATGACATCCGTCGGTAGGCAAATACTCCGTGTGGACAAGTGAATGTCATTTTGTGCTGGTCCTCCAGTGCTACTACAATCTAATTATACCCAGAATAACCGTCAAGAAAATAGTAATAAGTGTAACCGAATAACCTGTCGAGCATCTGATCAATTAATGGGAGCAGGAAATTGTCCTTTCATGTGGTGGCATTGAGAGCCCGGTAGTCGATGTAAAACCGCCACCCAGTGACAGGTTGCATCGCCACCTCTTATCCGTCATACCTCTTCACAATTTGCATCCCCCTTTCTTGGCTACCACTTGAGTGGGGCTGACCCATTTACTGTCAGATATGGGGTAGATCATTCCATGGTCAAGGAGCTTCAGAACATCCTTCTTCACGGCCTCCTGCATGATGGGGTTCAGTCGTCGCTATGCTTGCCTCTTTGGCTTTGCATCTTCCTCTAGGATGATTTTGTGCATGCACAACGAAGGGCTGATCCCTTTGACATCTCCTAATGTCTAGTCGATCATGGACTTGTACTTCCTCAAGACTCTCAATAGTTTTTCCAGTTCAACCTACGTCAGAAAAGCAGAAGCAATCACTGGAAAAGTATCGTTAGCTCCCAGGTATGCGTACCTTAGGTGTTCGGGTAGAGGCTTAAGGTCCAGGATAGGCGGATCGGAGTTAGGATTCATTGATTTTTCCTCGACTTTGATCGACGCCGAGTCGACGCGAGTACTTCTGACAAACCCCCTTTTCCACATCTCACTGCCCCGATTGATTTTCCGTGCAATTTTACCTTACCATGCACGTCGATTGACTTTGAAGTTACGTCAATTAATGCGGAAGATTTCTGCAAATCGATGGATGCGCTCCGCACGTCAATCAAAGTCGAGGCCATCCCTCGACTTCCTTTGGCTTTTTGGCGATATCTGGGTGGTAACTTCTCCCTTTTGTTTTCCAATGCTCTTGGCATCTCTTCTCGCACGTCCACAAGTTCATCTTCAACTTTATCCAAATTTGAAAAATAAAACAAGGAATACAGTAAACAATTCTCTAGAAAATCTTGGTTAGATTTAAGAGAAGAAAAGGGAGAGGAGATCACCGGATCGTAGCAGTTGATCAAGTGGCATTCCTCCTGGTATCTCCCGCAGTTGTGTTTCTGCATTGACTTGTAGATAGAGAAAGTGATTGACTCTTCATTGATGCGAATGATTAGTTTCCCGTCTCGGATGTCGTTCAGGGCTCCCGCAGTCTTCAAAAAAGGCCTCCCTAAGATTAGTGGGATGTTGTGGTCCTCTTCCATGTCTAGGACCACAAGTCAGCTGTGATGATAAAGTCATTGACTTTCACGAGCACATCCTTTACAATTCCCCTCGGGTAGGAGACAGAACGATCGGCCATCTGCAGTGGGATGGTGGTCGACTTGATGCTTCCAATGGCCAACCTCTTGAAAATGGATAGCGACATAAGATTGATGGATGCTCCGTAATCACAAAGGACCTTTCCAACGGTCTCCCCTTCGATGACGCATGAGATAGTGAAAGACTTCGGGTCCTCTCTTTTCAGCGGCATCTTTTTCTGAATCACCGCGCTGTACTCTTCGAACAGATTTACCATTTAGTGCTCCAAGAATGGCCATTTCTGAGAGACCATGTCTTTCAAAAACTTGATGTAACTGGGCATCTCCTGCAGTGCTTCACCCAAAGGAATGTTGATGTGCACCTTCTTCATATTCTCCAGGAAGCGTGCATACCGCTCATGCATCTTAGTCCAGGCAAATCGTTGAGGAAACGACATTGGCGGCTTTTTCGGAGGCGGAATTGGTGTGGGCGTTGACCGACATGGCCCCGCATCGATCGACGTTGGGTCTTGAGCATCGGGCGTGGTTGAGCCTCGACTTCGATCGACGTGCTCGGCGTTGATCAAAGTCAAGGGCAAATCTGCGACCTCTTCTTCCTGTTCGCTCCCTTCGGTCTCCGGTGGGTCTGCTTCTGGATGTTTAGGCTCATTGTAGGACTTCCCCCCTCTCAGTGTAATTACATTAACTGAATTCCTTTGGTTCTTGGGGTTGACTTATGTGTTGCTCAGCAGCTGTCCGGGCTTGTGCTGGGCTCCTAGGGCATTGGCGATCTGACTAACCTGCGTCTCTATGATCTGCATGTGCTTCTCCATGCGGTCTACTTTGGTATCTACCCTAAAGATCTCCTGCTCCAACTTGCCCACTTTGTTAGTGGACCCCTACATAAACTTAGCCAAAATATCCTCGAGAATTGGCTTCTTCTTCTCCACTGCTGCTCCATCTTGCACTGCAAATCCAGGTGGTGGCTGCTCCGCGGCCTGAGGGTTCGCATAGGAAAACCCAGGGTGGTTCCTTGCATGGTTGTTATTGTAGGGCTGGTTATTCTGGTGATATCCTCCATGGTAGTTATTTTAGTAACCACCCATTTGAACAAAATTTACGTCTGCGCAGTCGCCCTCAACCGGAGCTTGTACTGGCTCCACCACACAGTTGTTTGCGCCGCTTTCAGTGCAGTGAAGTCTTCCAGCAGCTTTTTCACCTCGGCTTCCAAATCAGGTTCTTCAGCAACCTTCTCTACAGCCTTCATAGGCCGATGATGAATCGAGGACCAATGATGATTGTTGTTGGCCATCTTTTGGAAGAACTCCATAGCCTTCTTTCCGCTCTTAATCATGATAGTGTCGCCTAATGTGGCATCCACCAACTCGATGGTCCTGTCGTTTAGCCCTTCATAGAATGTTTCGGCTTTCTCTCCTAGTGACATACCATGGCCCGGGTAGGATCTGAGCAACTACTTGTAAAGCTCCCACGCTTCGTAGAAACTCTCGTCAGGTCTCTGGGCAAACCAAGTGATCTCCTTCGTTCTCTGCCTGATGATGCTCGGAGGAAAAAAGTTCTATAGGAACTCGTTCCTCAACTCTGCCCATGTGCTAATACTGCCCTTATCCAATGCAGTAAACCAAGCCTGTGCCTTATCACGGAGGGAGAATGCGAACAGACGCATCCGAATAGCATTCTTATTGACCCCATTCATCTTGACAGTGTTGCATAGCAGTAAGAACTTGTCAAGATGCGCATATGGATCCTCAGTAGCTCTCCCACCGAATTGATTTTGCTGCACCATCTGTATCAATCCGGACTTCAGCTTGAAGTTATTAGTGTGAATGCCAATCCTGAAGTCTGTCTCCTGAAATCAAGGACGATACCTCTTCTGAATGGCATCCTCGTCCTCATCTTCATCGTCAGCAGGCTTTTCCAATGGCTCCTCTTCTTCTTCTTCTTCTTCTTCAGGATCATATTCAAAAAGTGGGATGCAGTGAAGATTTTGATTAGTCCAATTTTTTCTCTCAAGGTTCAGCTGCTGCAGTTGCGCCCTCATAGCTTGAACTTCTCAAACAAGTTCGGCTTGTTCCTCCGGAGTTAGTTGTGGTGGAGGCAGTGGTTCCACTGGTGGCACATTTTCAGCCATTGGTTGATTACTTGAGCTTCCTTGTTCCTAATTCTTTCTGACATTCTTTCGCAGGTAGCTTCAGTTTCCGGATCGTACTCTATCAGTTACTTGCCCTTGGCTCTTGTAATCGTACACTACCTGTACATCAAAGGAGGTAGTGAAGTTAAAACTGAAAGGAAAACAAAAATACTGAAAAGAAAAAGAAAATAAAATAATGCTTAACCGGTCGACTTTGATCAACACGATTACACTTTGACCGACGCGAATAAAATATTCGCGTCGTTGGACGTGGATCGGGATCGGTCAAAGTCGAGATAAAAACTCGAAAAAAAAATGAACTTTGCAAAATTTACAACCTAAATAAATATTCCAAGCACAAAATAATAGTAAAGCTTAATCAATTCACTCCCCAGCAACGGCGCCAAAATTTGATCGCTAAATTATTTTTTAGCGATTAAGCTAAGCTAATAATATAGTGATGAAATAAATTATCGAATCCCAAAGGAGCGAAGTAAAGAAGAAACCCTAACTATCAAATCAAGAGTTTTCGGAACATTGTTTAGGAAATAGAAAACAGATATTGTGGTTGAATTTTGAAAACTAAAGTAAAGAAGTAGATCGTGAAAGGTTTTAAAATCGAATGTGAAAAACATAGATCCTAGGGTTTCTACCTATTATGTCATATATGTACTTATGAATTAATTGATTACGACATTTAATTCTTCATCGTAGTGGAACATCAAAATGGTATTATGAATTTTTGTTGAGGAGAATTCACAAAGTTGGTTAATTAATTATCTCTACCTTTTTAGTATCGAGAAAATATAACTAACTCAATTTGTTCTACAGATTTATTCCTACAAATTCATTCCCTCTTTTCAGACAAGAAAAACAATTTATATTATGAAAACCATGTTCCATTGAAATCCATTACTTTTTTAGTCTCTAAATTCCAACTAAATTGATCCTAAATTATGGCCAGTAATTTAAGATTGCAATTAATCCTAGTTTTCATAGACTACGAATTAGAAAGGTGATTAATCTAATTCAACATACACATAGGCATAATATTCAAAACCTTATCTAAGCCAAAATAACCATAATCCTAACTCCGGATGTCAAAAGCCAATTTAACATACATACACAACCCATACTGCATGCCCTTTACATCATTTGTTATCCCATTTAGATTAAGATACTTGTGAAGTTGTCTCATTGCAAGATACCCGAGTAGATGTTTGCTTAGAGGCTCTCAATTCTCATCTTAGAATAAATGTTTTATTTGGAAACCTCATTGCATTAGAACTAGTAAGTTAATTCTAACACAAGCTACCCAAGTAGATGCTTACGCTTCGAAATACCTTACTTCCAATGAGAAGTAGTATTTGTGGAGGTCTAATGATTTTTGTTAGAAAAGAACCAAAAGCCAGCTTAGTATTTTAATTTCTAAAGGTTTCATGTGCACACATTATTCTATGTCTCATAAATTATGCCACATCTAAAATTCCATCATAAATTAATATGATCCCGGAATTTATAAGCACAATTTAAAACATAAAATACATCATATAAAAAATTCTCAACAATTAAATAATTGCAACATGTTTAAACAATAAATAAATAAATAAAGCAAGTAAGAATGTTTTCTTATTATTTACTAGTGCGCACATAATAAATCATATCACAACGAGAATAAAATAAATAAAAAATAAAAGTCTCGTGACCCCTCAAATGCGATTACAAGGAAATAAATTAAATCTAACTATTACAAGATTTAGTTCTCATACAGATCTTCAAATTGGGCCTCCGTTAGACTTGAAATCTAAATCGGGCTGAAAAAATAGCAACTTGGGCCGCAAATTAGGGTTTCAGGCCCAAACAGAGCCCAAATACACTTCAAACCCTAATTTTCTGGGCAGTGGGCCACCTCTGGGCCGATGGGCCCGAGCTCCAGCCCAGGTTGTCAAACCCTAGCTACCACCCTTCAACAACCTAGCCACCGTCGTCTCTCCGACCGCTGCCTGCAGCCACGCACGCGGCCCAGCTGTCGCCAGCTCCTTCAACCGGCATCGTAACAGCAGCGGACATCGCCGGCGAGTCACAAGAGATGTGAAGCAAGGCTGCCGCAAATGCAGCTAGGAAGCAGCAATCGTGAGTGGCCTTGTTGAAGCAAGTAAGAATTTTTTCCTATTATTTACTAGTGTGCACATAATAAATCATATCATAACGAGAATAAAATAAATAAAAAATAAAAGTATCGTGACCCCTCAAATGCGATTACAAGGAAATAAATTAAATCTAACTATTACAAGATTTAGTTATGATACAGATCTTCAAATTAGGCCTCCGTTAGACTTGAAATTTAAATTGGGCTGAAAAAACAGCAACTTGGGCCGCAAATTAGGGTTTCAAGCCCAAACAAAGCCCAAATACACTTCAAACCCTAATTTTCTGGGCTGCGGGCCACCTCTAGACTGATGGGCCCGAGCTCTAGCCCAGGTTGTCAAACCCTAGCTACCACCCTTCAACAACCTAGCCACCTTCGTCTCTCCGGCTGCTGCCTGCAGCCACGCACGTGGCCCAACTGTCGCTAGCTCCTTCAACCGGCATCATAATAGTAGCAGACATCGTAGGCGAGTTACAAGAGAGGCGAGGCAAGGCAGCCACAAATGCAGCAAGGAAGTAGCAATCGTGAGCTGCCATGTTGCTCCACCACCGCACCTGTTTCTTCGTCAGCCACCACCGCATGCAGCCAACTAGTGCACTCAGGCAACCACAAAAACACCCTCCAATACACGCAAAACCACGATCATCATCGTCCTGCAAAGACCTGCTCACCTCGGTTGTAGGGAGAAAACAAGCCGATGGGAGGAGATGCTGCACAGACACTGCTCGCCACCGCTACACCTCACGGCCACCCTTATCATCCAGCCTCCTCCCTAAACTACCGGACAACAACCTCCCCTTTGGCCGGAAACATGCGCAGCAGTAGCCAATGGTTGTTGCACTGCCGCTACCAATGCGGCTGTTGGCCGGCAAGATCTTCAGGACTAGGTGTTGTTAGAATGTGATGTTGATGTCAGATCTAATAAAGTGTTCTTAGTAATCTTAGTTCTTCATTTCTCGGATTTCACAAATTTGAAAAAAATATAAAAAATATAGATCTAAAATCTATTACAATTTTTTGCCTATAAAATCTAACTAAATATTTTCTCGTGGTGAAAAACAAAACAGAAAAATGAAAAAACCACGAGAACAAAACCATCCACAATAAATAAAAACATACATATTTATTCATTCTTAATTTATTTGAGAAAAAGCCTAAAAATCCAACTTAGCTCTGATACTAATTGTAGGAACTGAGTCTACAACAGACAATGTGAATTGTCTTTTTTTTTTAAGCCATTTGGATCGTTCTTTGGGTATCAAAATAAATTAGATTGAATAAAGCAGAAGAACCCTATTCATGCTCCTAATATTTAAAAATGACACATCTCACTGACAATAAGAATGACACATCTCATTTTTTATCTCATTAATACATAAAGATGTACTGATACATCAAGTAGTTAGGAGAAGCTCACTTATAAGCTGATGTCTCGCAGCCTAAACCGACAGCCTATCCAGGGATTGTCTCAGTCATGATACTGTTTATACCTCGCTAGGTCGAGCAATTCATATGATCCTTTGTGATCTCGTACACATCATATGATCATCCATATAGGCGAAACGATAGGATATTATAGTTCATATCATATGTTTGTTATATCAGATAGCGACTATGTTGATGTAACATATTTATGAAGACTAGTGTATCAAACGAACACACTTAATCATAAATTCTTTTAGTATACAACCCCTATACATACCTTGTAGGGAAGACAATTGTTGGATGTATTATTTATTTTTCCTTGCTGAATACACTAGATCCCTTTAGTTGATCAAACAGGTCTTCAATCCTGGGTCGTCTTGATAGTCGATGCACATCCGTAAAGTTCCATCTTTCTTCTTCACAAACAACACGGGTGGTCCCCAGGGCTAAACACTTGGTCACATAAATTCATGGTCTAGAGGTTCTTGCAATTCGATCTTTAGCTCTTGTAGCTCCTTCAGAGCCATGCGATATGCCATGTACTTAGAAAATCACATTTCTAGAAGATGATTCTGATGAAGACTCACTCGATGAAGATAATCCTAACTTCACTTTACTGGCCAAAAAAATCAATAAACTGATGAGCTCCATTAAGAAAGATAACGAGGAACAAGAATTCATGAGAAGATTCTCATCATCTTCTACCGCTTCAGGATTCTCAAACAACTTAGCCAGTCCTTCCACCACTCAAGAAAAATAGGTGATAGTTCTTCAACGAGAAACACACGAACACCAATATCATATGAAAGTCTAATATTGGGACGATCAAGTGTCATGAGAGTTTAGGGATGAGGCATTATGCGAATGAGTACCCAAAAGTACAAAAAAGAAAGAAACTGCCCTTCAACATTACCCTTAATGATGACTCGGAATTTGAGGAGGAACTGGAAGAACTATAGCATGTGATGTTCCATGTAAATAATATGATAAGAGTAATGACCACATGGACATAGAAGTGGGATCAGTAAACAATGAAATGGATAAGGATAATACTAACACGTCAGACATAAATTTTCTACTCATAGAAAATGTCACAAACTGGTATTCTCAGCCTGAAAATTACTCATCTGGCACTGATCAACTTTCTGCTGGATAGATCATTCATGGAATAAGTTTTAACACAACTTCGAAAGATATCGATCAAACCACCAAGTACTTTGACATGGTGGACAAGCATTGTGAAGGATAGGCTAAGGAAATTGTCAAGATGAGAAAAGAAAATCACTACATCAGAAGACACATTGTCATATTAGAGACAGTACTCACTCAAAGGGACCAGGAAGTGAGCAAACTAAACAAAAAAAATACAAGAGGATGATCGAGATTCTGATAATATAAATCAAGGTAAAAGCTCTCTTGAAGAAGTCTTTTTTTTTAAACATATGATGGGATTGGTCCAGGTGTGGTCAACTTACCCTTATGTATCCCAAAATATTTAACACGAACAAGGTTATTAAATTATTTAAATCAAACACTTATTTTGCTAAGTCTAACATATCTAAGTCTAACATGCCTCTTAAGTACAAAGAAGTCTAAAACCTTTGTATCATTGCAATAGAATATGTCATATCAAACCTTTTTGTAGAATTTACATTGGTTGTGAAAAAAAGAAAGCCACTAGAAAACATGGTAAGAAATACTCTCATATTGTCTATTAAAGACACCTGATCGATCATGCTTGACTGACTTTACTAGCATAAGTGGTGGATCAATAACTTATGGAAGAGGAGCCAAAGGAAAAATCACTAGAAAGGGGACACTCAATGTGCCCGAATTCCTTAAACTTCAACGTGTGTTATATATAAGTTGAAGGCCTCACAACATACCTATTCAGAATAAGTCAATTTTTTGACAGTGTCATGATTGTGAATTTTGATAAAATATCTATGAAGTGTGTGATAAATCAAAAAAGTTTGCGATGTTTGTAAGCAGGTCATCTACAATTGCTATCAAACCAGTCAGTATGGGAAGTGCTTCATTAGTAAACTTGATGAAGCTGAGACGTGGCATAAAAAATGGGGCATGCAAATGTAAGGAGTATTCATAAACTTCTCAAATGTGATGTTGTCATAAGAGTGCCTACTCTGAAATTCAACACAGATAAAGTGTGTGAATCCTGTCTTGAAGGTAAACAACCTAGAACCTCTCACCCTATACTTAAAATTATTAACTCCAATGCATGTTTTGAGTGACATCATATGGACTTGAGGGATTCGACTGAAGTTGAAAGCATTGAAAGAAAGAGGTATGTTATAGTGTGTGCATATGACTACTCATAGTACACTTGGGTAGAGTTTATGAGAGAGATGTCAGAAGCTTCGAGCTCTTCAAAAAATTGTATCATACTGTAATTATCAGAATAAGAACATATCATGGAAGATAGTTTTAAATGAAGAGTTTACAAATTTTTGTACAAGGACAAAGATCACTCAGGAATCATCGGCTCCAAAGCCTCCCCAACAAAATAGGGTAGCTGAAAGGAAGAATCGAACTATTCAAGAGATGTTCAGGGTCATGTTAAACTGAAAGCACATGTCAAAGAAGTTGTGGGCAGAAATAGTGGACACAACATGTCTTCTTATCAACAGAGTCTACCTCAGGCCAGGAACTAAAATGACTCCATATGAGATTTTAAATAGTAAACAACCTAACTTAACATGTCTTTGGCTATGTCTGCTATACTCTGAATGATCGTGACTACCTGCCAAAGCTGAATTCCAGATGCGACAAAGCTTTGTTCCTTGGATATTCTAGTAACAGCCATGTTTATCGTGTGTATAACCTATATACAAAAACTAATCAAGAATATGTCAATGTAGTTTTTTATGATACAGGTGCCATTTTAGACAAAGGAGATAGATTTGATACTTCTCATCCGATAGAGAATGAAGTAGAGTAATCTACTACACCCAATGTTGATGTCAGCCATTTAGGAAGTTCAACATCATTCCATGATTCAGAATCTGACAAAGAGGAGGAATCTCTCACTCAAAATTTTGAAAAAAGAAAACCCATTGTGGGTCAAGAAGAACCTCCCTACGTCACAGTTCGTTGGAAGTATCTCAGATGGTGTTCAAACATGTAAGAAGACACAGTAAACTACAAAGAAATTATGAAACTATTATGCATTTCATCCATTTATAATCAACTACATTCTAGTTGTTATATTTCTCTGATTGAACCCAAGAGTGTTACTATGACATTAAAAGATAAGCATTGAATTCGTTTCATGCAAGAACAACTGAATAAATCTATGGCCAATGACATTTAGGAATTTTTTCCCAGATCATCTGATAAGAATATCACTGGGACAAAGTTAATTTACAAAAATAAGACTGATGAAAAGGGTAATGTTGTTAGAAACAAGTCCAGATTAGTTGCACAAGGGTACACACAAGTAGAAGAGGTTAATTTGGTTGAATCATTTGATCCTATAGCAAAGTTAGAATCAACGCATGTTAATTGTTATTGCTCGTGAAACAATTTTTCCTCTGTGACAAATGGATGTCAAAAGTGTCTTCCTGAATGGCATCCTAAATAAAGAAGCATATGTGGAACAATCAAAAGTGTTTGTGGATCCTCACAAAGCAGACCATGTGTATAAACTAAAAAAGGACACTACCAAAGACATGATATAAATGCCTTACAGAATTCTTACTTAAAATCAACTTCACTCGAGAAAATGCTGACAAGACACTTTTTGTTAAGCATGAAGGCAAGGAATTCATAATTGCACAAATCTGTATTGATGACATAATATTTGGTGCAACGAGTGATAGATTACAAGTTTGTTAAAAATATGTCTAGCACGTTTGAGATGTTCATGGTTGGTGAATTGAACCATGCACATCAAACTAGTCAAGAATTTTGGACTGGAGTAGGTCAAATACTTAAGAACTCCCATGGGAGCTATTGATTACTTGAGCAAGGATGTGAATGGTGTTAATGTTGAAATATACCTAGTTATGATTGGGAGTCTGCTATATCTTACAGAAAGCAAACCAAATATACTCTTCAGTGTTAGAGTATGTGCCAAATACTAATCAGACCCAAAGAATCACAACTTAATGTTGTGAAAAGAATCCTCCGCTATATATCAGGTACAACTAACATGGGTCTATGGTACATTCATTGTACAAACTTTGAAATCACAGGCTATAGTGATGCTAATTGGGCTGGAGATGTGGATGACTGAAAGAGCACAAGTGGAGGATGCTTCCTGATTGGTGCAAACCTAGTGCCGAGACTAGCTAAAAGAAATACTGCATCTCACTTTCATCGGCAGAGGCAAAATACATCCCAACAACTAGTTGTTGCACACAATTGATGTGGATGAAACAAATTCTAGAGGATTATGGTAAGAAAACTGATACTCCAACTCTTTTTTGTGATATTGCAAGTTCTATAGAAATTTCTATATCATGTTCAACACTCTCGCACAAAACACATTGACATCAGACACCAGTTCATAAGAGATTTAGTAGAAAATAATATAGTGACTTTGAAGTATGTACCAACAAAATATCAAATAGCAAATATTCTCATAAGAGCTCTAGATTTTGAAAGATTCTCTTTTCTTCAAAAGGCTCTAGGAATGTGCAACTCTTTTCAGTGAAAGAAGTTCATATCTTTTATAAATAGTTTTTCATTTTCTCTTTGTGTTTGTCTAAGTAATCATGTTAGTGTTAAAGTTTTTCATGTTAAAGGGTTTTTTCCAAGTTATAAAATCAACGACATAAGAGTGAGGTCATCTGATTATAAAATTTGGATAGTTTTTGCATGTTTACTGTGTTGAAGATGTAGTACTGGAATAAATTATTGTTAAAATATTATTCATGTAGAAAAATAAAGCAAACATGTACTTAAGGTTATTCCATTTGCCAAATAATACTGAAGATTGAATGTGATTATGCACACAATCTCTGTAGAAGAATGTTGAAATTTTTGTTTCAAATCACTATGTGTAACTTTAACACTACCATGTTAAACTTCTGTCAGGTTGTCTCTTGTGACCTTCTAATTTGCGCTCAAATTGGTTGCATATCTTCTCAAAAGCTTATCTATATATTATCCCTTATTTTTTTGCTCTTATTGTTAGATATCAATGTGTTAAATTGTCTACCTAGTGTTTCACAATTTTTCGGTGCTATAGTTACAACTCATTTCTTTTATTCTCACTCACACCACAATCAAGAAACAACCTAGTGTTCCTCTCTTCCTTTTAGATACCATGGTCGATGAACTCACGAGTTGCTACTCATGACCATTGTTGATTCTGCAAACTTTAAAACTACAAGAATTCATCAACAAACTTATGACAAGTGCCAACAAGGTAAGGAGCTTCAACTTTCACACTCCTATTCCTCTTACCCTTTCTGATCAAATAGAGAAATCTCTAGAACTTTTCTCTCCTAAAAATAAACCCGATGACCCCACTGATAACTCTGTAAAACCCTCAGAGTTCCCAGCCATAACTGGTAATCCTTCACCTTCTAAAATCCCTCCAAACACATCTGAAAACCCTACTGAACTAGTTACCTCTGAAAATCCTCCAAACCCGTCCAAAAAGTCAGCACCTCCCATAAAATCACCTGAGGAATCAATCCTCTCTAATCTAGAAAGTCTAAGAAGGAATGTGTCAGAGATGAGAGAATGGAGACTGATAAGAAATTTGATGCAAAAACAAAGGAGATCTTTAAAGAACTTCCACGAGCTCATATATACCTTAGAGAATTTGACAACCCTATCAAATCATACGATCCACATGATCTACAAACCATAGCCAAAAGTCTAAAGGATGTTGGGCACACACAATTCCCACCAGAAGATCTGAGAGATTGTTTAAGGAAGTGGTCAAATGTATAAAGTTGCATCAAATAAGAGGAGACACCATAAGAATAAAGATTTTCAAAGGGCCCTGAAAGACACCCCATCTGTACCTAGTGTTGCTGATGAAGATGCGAAGATGTCAGATTCTGAAAAATCTAACACTAAAATGGAGGAGGAAGACTATTTCGATGACACAACACCTGATGAAAATTACAAGATGGACCCTAGGGAGATTGTTGAGAGCTCACAGAGTGATTCAAGCACTCAGGAGAAGGTGTTAGAAGAAGCTACCACTACTAAGAGAAATGAGAAAACAACTTCCACCAATCAACCTAAGCAAACATAGAAAACAAGGAAGGGATCTCCTTCTGTATCAGAGGCAACCACTATTTTGGAGAAGTTGAAAACTTTGCAGTGAGGAAAATCTGAATTACCATCAGCCACACCATTATCTCTGCACAAAAACAAAGATTTTGACAAGAGGAGGAAAATTTCTGGTAAGACCTATGTGAAGAAGCATGTGATTTGGTTTGATCCGGTCAGCATAAATAATTTCCTGGGATTGCAAAATCCTGAAAATAAGGAATCAACTGCTACAGATGAAAGAGAAATGGTCCAAGAGATCATTGGGGAAACATTGAAGAGATGGTCTAACAAGATGACATTATCCACTCTTACATGGAAATATGGTGCACTCTACAAGATTGGACTACACAACTGGACACCTACAAAAAATGCCACAATAGTCACCAAAGAACAAGCAAACATGATTTACAAGATTGATAATGTAGGGACTGAGTCAACAATAGGTGATGTGAATCGTCATTTATTTCTTAACCGAATATTTGATTTATGGAATATCAAAATAAATTATATGATAAACAGTAAATGCCCTATGCATGCTCCTATTTAATTTAATGAATAGATTCAGAGGAATAGCTCAACTCCTACGGATTGAATAACGGCGGTAGATGGTTGATGGATTTCCTACAGATCTGATCTTCTGATCTGTTCCCTTGCTCGATCTGGAAATTTGGTGAGGATACGCTACCGAATTTAAACTGCACTGGAGGAACTCAATTTCCCCTTTCCCTCCTAAACAATTGTCGCCTACTCTCTTACTTCCTATAGGGTTTCAATTTTGAAACTTCAAACGTATGTGGGAAGTGAGAGAACTGGTCTATTTATAGATCCATAGATTGGGCTATTTGGGTTTAATAAACCCTAATGGGCTCAGAGCATTGTTGGGTGATAAGTTCATTATTTCACTCATTTATCGATAGTATTTTATACTATTTTATGTATTTTTGTTGATGTTATATATATATCATGCATGAGTCTATTATATGTGGTGTTATGCTTGTCATGGTGTATTTTTGCAGTTTTTAGGCTTAAATTCACTGGAAAACCGTTCCGAAAGCAGTTGGTGTGGAAAAGTAGCAGTGAAGGGTTCCTCCACACAAGGAATTCGGGCTATTGGATCATGGAAATGTATATATCTTTGAGTTAGCTTTCCAACGGAACTGGAATTGGGTCAATCGGAGTTTGGGAGTGAAAGTTATGGCCAAAACCGTGAGATCGCACAGAAGAGACGAGGAGATGAAGGATCGATTTCGATTGACAGAGCTTCGACTTCGATCGATGTGAAGACACGTGCATCGATCAATGTGGAGCCACGTTGATCGATACACGGGCTAATCTGGTGGATTTTTAAGTAAATTCGAATCAATTTGATCTACAGCCCTAGATTTGATTGGATACACATCCACTCCTATAAATAGCTAGTAATTTCGAGTTTTATTCATCTTTTATCATTCATTCAGCCTTGGACCTTTGAAGCATTCAACATCCTTTATTTCCCAGCATTCGAAGTACTTTATTTCTTGTAAGTTATTTTTATGCACTTTAATAATATGTTTTGTTTTGGTTTTCTATCTGCGATGAGTGGCTAGAAACCCTAGCGGGTTCTAGGGCAATGAATATCAATCAATTGTATATTTAATTGATTAACATTGAATTGTTTGGTTTTAAATTCCTATTTGAATTATTAAGATTTAGAATTAATCAGATCGAAAGATAGAATTAATTCTAGGTTTATAGTTGTTAATTGAAGGACTGAAAGGAGAAAATTAATAACAAGAAAAGGAATGCGAATACAATTAGAATATTTGTCCTAGGGGAAGATAGTAATTGTAGGGTTAATCTGTGGAGTTATAAAAGGTTGATTAGTACTGTGTAATTGAGGCCGACAAAGCATATGCATTCACATACTAGTAACCTAGGCTATATTTGTCTGACCAAGAAGTTATAGTATATTATGATTTCCCATCAATGCAAGTTAATTAATTGATATGTATTTTGATTGATAGTTCGCCCTAGAGTCTGTGTCTTTACATTGCTTTCCAAAACTCTTTAATTTTTAGTTCTGTTTTCTTTATTTTCCAAAACCCAAAACCCTTGATTTCTATTGACTCAAACAATAGATTCTAGGATCATGGATAGTACATGAAACAATTTCGTTACACAATTCCTCTGGGTTCGACAACCTTAGGGTACTCTTATAAATTTGTTTGCCACTATTCTGCAATTAATCTATAGAATATTACAGTGATCAAATTGGCACCGTTACCGGGGAGTTGTTAGATATTATTTTGTTACTAGTTTATTCTAGGACTTATTGGATTGAGTTTGTATTTTAATTTCGTGTGCATGTGTGTGTTTTTTGCCTCGACCTCAATCGATTCCTTCCCGCATCGATCGACGTCGAGATCTTCCAAGCATCGATCGACACCCACCCATGTCGGTCGACGTCGAGCTGATTTTTCCTATTTTTTTTCTTTCAGGTAGTGCATGAACATGAGGTCTCGAGGGAAGCCACTTGAAGCCTTCAACCCAGAGATTAAAGCATCTTTTCGAAAGAAGAAATAGACTAAAAAGATGGATCCTCTGGACAATCGAAACCCACAGGAGATTGACCCGACTATGCCCCCATTGGAGGACACTGATGGACAGCTTACAGTGGGGGATACTTTGACCCTCATTCGGGAGATGCACCAGATGCGAGCGACAGTTCAACAGCTCATAGTTGAACGAGAGATCAGCGTCTGGATGATTTGGATAATGAGGATCCGAACGCAATGGGGAGGAAATACGAGCCACAGCCCGACAATGAGGGATTCACTATTTGCATCAATGCCAATAATTTTGAACTCAAAACCGGGCTGATTCAGATGGCTTAGGAGAACCAGTTTGGAGGTAGAGCCACGGAGGACCCATGCACACACTTGTGGATTTTTGTGGAGGTGTGCGACACCATCAAGAAAAACAATGTCGGACAAGATGTGATCAGACTGAGGTTGTTCCCATTTTCACTGAGGGATCAGGCTCGAGCTAGGTTGACAGGATTAGACTACAGCAAGATCTGGACTTGGGAGGAACTACGAGCTGAGTTCCTCTCTAATTTCTTCCCACCCTCTGTCATCATTCAGAAGAAGATGGACATTCTACAATTCCATCAGAGGGTGAATGAGTCTATGTTTGAAGTCTGGAGCAGGTTCGATGAACTGCTCAGGAGCTGTTCCACCCATGGAGTTGATACTGAAGAGCAGGCTCACATTTTCTATCGGGGCATGACTGAAAGGACTCAAGAGTTCGTGGACAACGCAGCTGGGGGATCCATCATGAGCAAGTCCACGGAGAAAGCTCTGAAGCTTTTTAAGAAGATGGTGCTGCACAATCAAAAGTGGGCAAACCCAAGGAGGCCACTAATAAAGGTTGTGGATAGAGTGGGAGCGCGGGAATGAGGGGGTGAAAATATCAACTAAGCCTCCTCAATTCGAGCTCACCACCATCGTCAAAGATCGTAAAGTTTACATGGTGGACGCCAAAGGGCAGAGAGTCTGGACCCGACCTCCCTAGTTTTGATCCGAGGTATCATCGAGCTACGACGTTAAACAAAGCACTTGTTGGGAGGTAACCCAACTTTTTCAGTATTTTTCCATATTTTTTTATTTTTTTATTTTTCCTTTTATTTTATTATATTTTCAAATTTTGTCTGCACTAACTCTATTTTGCAGCATAAAAAAATTAAAAAAAATGAGTGCACGACTTTGATCAACGCGGCCTGGCATCGATCGAAGTTGAGACCGGCAATGTGATGCACTTCAACCCGTGGAAGGAGTTGACGAGAAGGCTTCACGTCGACCGATGCAAACCCTACGTCGATCGTCGTGAAGTACCAGACGCTCCAAACTCACACCACGCTAGTTCCGAAGCCTCCAGGGATAAAAAAGTTGATGTCTGAGATCAACTACCAGGTACATTCCCTCCATTTTTCTGATACTCAAACTTTTTCCCACTCTAGAGTTGGAAATAAGTTTGGGGCGATGTGGACAAAAGGATGAATATTCTATCTTTATTTTTGCTTTCAGTATTTTAAATTTCTGCATGCATAGTACTTTATTTTATTCTATTTTGTGGGGAAATTTTTTTAATCTTGATATAACCTGAATGAGAACTAAGATTAGAATTGATTGAGGGCTGAGTTTGAATTGATAGGGATTGTGATTAGTTGCTTATTAATGTAGAATACCGCATGATAGGGGTAGTTTGAAACTTATACTTGCATGCTGATTTGAGTTGGATTGAAGTTAACTGTGGAAGGAAATTTGATAACCCTTGTGTGAGAATTTGAGCCTTAAATTCGTTTGATGTGAGATTCTCATGTGTGTTTTAATTTCTCTAAAACTTGCTTACTTTCTTTGTTGAGACTGCATTAGTGTGTACAAGTTTAGAAAATGATCTTAGGCCATCTTTGATAGCCCCATTCCCTAAACATTTTCCCTTCACATATAATTTTCCCTAGTTAGCCACTTTTGAGCCTTTACAATTTTCTTTCCTTGTCTATGAGATTAAGAAAGTATTGTCTCACTCGTGTCTTGAGTTGTGGTATATGGGGCGGATTGAAAGTGAATTGGAGATATTAAATATAAAAATTAGTGGTGAAAAAGATGTGTGAAAAAGAGCTCAATTAATAATTAGGATTCTCATAAGCTCTGCAAAAAGAAATAAAAAATTATTATAGAAGAGCATAGGAGATTCAAAATGAGCTAGAAAAAAAAGTTGTGTGTTGTTGATATATATGAGGAGATGAGGTAGATGAAGTTAGATGGTGGGTTAAGATTTATTGAGAGTAATTAACTCAGTTTATTTTTATTCACTTGGCCAAATTTTCCTACCCCTCAGAAAAAGCCTACGTTACAACCCTAATAAAAGTCCATTTTGATTCTAGACTTGTGTGCACATCCTAGAAGTAGAGATATTAGAGAATTTACAAGCCTATGGTAGAAATTTATTCATACATGTGTTGAGTGCTTTCATCTTTATCCTATAAACTTGTGAGTTGAGCAAAACACTTCCCGTGAGTTCTTCCACTAATAATGGATTTTCTGTCTCTCTCAAACTGCTTGTATATATTGGATTTCTAACCCTTGACTGTGATGGATCTCATGAGGCATTGCACTCAAATTACCTAATCTTTTATTTTTTCTTGCCCATTGATTGAGGACAATCAAACGTTCAAGTTTGGGGGATTTGATAAGTTCATTACTTCACTCACTTATCTATAGTATTTTCTACTATTTTGTGTAGTTTTGTTAAGTTTATATATATATATATATTTCATGCATGAGTCTATTATATGTGGTGTTATGCTTGTCATTGTGTATTTTTGCAGTTTTTAGGCTTAAATTCACTGGAAAACCATTCCAAAAACAGTTGGTGTGCAAAAGTAGCAGTGAAGGGTTCCTCCACACAAGAAATTCGGGCTATTGTAGCATTAAAATGGATAGAGCTTTGAGTTAGCTTTCTAATGCAACTGGAATCGGGTCAATCAGGGTTCGGGAGTGAGAGTTATGGCCAAAACTATGAGACCGTGCAGAAGAGAGAGGAGTTGAAGGATCGATTTTGACCGACGAAGCTTCGACTTCAGTCAATGAGAAGACACGCGCGTCGATTGAAACCGAGCCACGTCAATTAACGTGCAGGCCAATCTGGCGGATTTTTGAGTAAATTCGAATCAAATCGGATCTTCAGCCCTAGACTTGATAGGATACACATCCACTCCTATAAATAGCTTGTAATTCGAGTTTTATTCATCTTTTATCATTCATTCAGCCTTGGACCTTTGAAGCATTCAGCCTCCTTTATTTCACAGCATTCGAAGTACTTTATTTTTTGTAAGCTATTTTTATGCACTTTAATAATATGTTTTGTTTTGGTTTTCTATCTACGATAAGTGGCTAGAAACCATAGCGGTTCTAGGGCAACGAATATCAATCAATTGCATATTTAATTGATTAACATTGAATTGCTTGGTTTTGAATTCCTGTTTGAATTATTAGGATTTAGAATTTGTAACGCCCCCAACTGACCTTCCCAATTTGGGGCCACGTTACATTGATGTTTCAGGTTTTAGCAAATACATTTCAAGAATTTAAAGCGGAAGACTTTAATATTCAGAAAAGATAAAAGTATTCATCAAGATGTACTTCGAGTCAAAGCTAACAAACAGTATTCAAGAGTTTATATAATAAAAAGGGAAGGAAGTTCAGAGAGCGGTGCAGCAGTGTGTGTGTGGCGTGATGGTGACATATATATGGAGATACATGTCACAGGATCTGCTAATCTTTCAAAAACCTCACTTTACCAGCTTACACCCTGCCACTCCCATCCATGCCGCTTAACCTGCACGTTTTAGAAATAACGCGAGGGGCTGAGTACTTACGTACCCAATGAGAAACATGCCCGAAAACATACTTTTATATAAGAAACATACTATGCAACTCACACAGATAGACGTGGGGTTTTGTTGAAATGAACCATGCTATCCAAATCATTTTATTTTCACAAGCGTGCTTTTTATATGTTATTATATCTGTTTCGGTGTTGTAACTGGAAGTTGGCCGACTTTCGTGTTACGATGATCAGTTAGGAATACTAACACACTCAACCTACTGTCATCTAAGTGCACTAGTCTCAGAAATCCATTTTGAGACCCGATCGTTTAATATTCATTATTCATAATCTCCGTATCCATAATTTCCACATCCTCATACAACAAATTCCACCTTATATCTTCAAATTCTCAATCATATGGAGTCGCTACTCCATACTACTAAATGAGTTCTAGCTAGGTTATGAGAATCTAGTTCCAACTCATTTATTATTCTCTCTTGTCGATGGGAACAGACAGAGGACAGATATAATAGCACAAAATAACGCATAGCAGTCTCATTTCAAGTCAAAACATTTTATAATACATTTTGAAAAGTAAACCACGCATTTTTGTTTTATATTTGAAAAAATTTCCCACCTCGTTCTTGGCTTTAGCGTAGACGTGGGCTGCTAGTATGAGCTCTTAGTTTGCTGCTTTCAATCTCCTACAATTAATCAAAGGTCGCCAAGTTAGGACGTACGATTCTAGGACCACGACAAGTTTAAACAAATCCAAACCAACTCTCAATCGACTTATATCTTCCCTAATTCCTTTCATCCAACTCAACATGGTTTAAGACTCAAAATCCATATTCAATCTCATTGAAATTCATATTCTCATGCTCAACATGCTTTCATATCATATATTAAACTTAGGGATCGAAAGGATTCAAAATGGGATAAAAAATAGCTCAAAAACCATGTTTTATACTTTAAGGTCGCAGCCCATCCCGAACGGGATGAGTCCGTCCCGAACGGGATGGACAATTTAAAAAAAATTTCCCCTTGTCCGTGCTGCATCCCAAGCGGGATCCACCCATCCCGATCGGGATGGGTGTCCTGCTCCTGCACGCCAACACCGCGACCCGTCCCGAACTGGATGCTTCCGTCCCGTTCGGGACGCGTCGTCTTCTCCGACGAACTCGCCATTTTCAACCCTGAAACTCGCATTTTCTCGCGATTCAACCGTCCGATCTTACATGCAATAACACCAATCGACTCCCTAGACATCCTAGAACACGAATATGGCCTCTAATCATGAAAATTTGACGAAAAACGAGGACAAGAATCTACCTCGCCGGAGTTCCTCCACACACGGCGGCGGTCGTGGTTTTCCGGCATCCAAACAAGGTTTTCTCGGTGTTCGAATGCTCCCTACACCATGGGGAATACGAATATGACATCAAAACGTCGAAACTCTGCCGGAAAAATAAGATTTAAATCAAAGATAAATCAAAAACGCACCACACACCCACCTCAACTTCTCTCTTCAATATCTCGGCCGTTACTCGTCCTCTCGGAGCCCACGAGTACTCAAATCGAAGCTTGAGACGAGAGGTTTCTGTTGATGGTGATGGTTCGCCGGATGGTGGCCGGAGTTGGCCGGAATTTGGCCGGGAATACAGTCTGACGGGAATGGGGTGGATGGAAGGGTTTTTCTCTCTCTAGATTTATAATATAAGTGTGGAAATGATATGATATAATTCCATATATTTGTTGTAATTCCCTTATTTCCTCACATTTAATTAGACATATATCTAATAAATATCATCTCCATAAATCCTCAATAAACCTTGGTAATTTCTCCAAGATTAAAACATAATCAAGATCTCATCAATTTAATTTCTCCAATTATAATCTCCCAAATTCCTTTCATAATTCATAATTCATGAATTATCCATTTCATTACCCCAATACAATTCCATATTAAATCCTCCCATCTCAAACAATATATTCCAACCACAAGATAAATACACAGAATATCTCTCAATTTTAGGAAATTCTTTCTTTACTCAATCAATTGATCTTTACAAAAGGTTAATTAAGCTTGGGGTATTACAGAGTTAATCGGATCGAAAGATAGAATTAATTCTAAGTTTATAGTTGTTAATTGAAGGACCGAAAGGAGAAAATTAATAACAGGAAAAGGAATTCGAATACAATTAGAATATATGTCCTAGGGAAATATAGTAATTGTAGGGTTAATCTATGGAGTTATAAAAGGTTGATTAGTACTGTGTAATTGAGGCCGACAAAGCATATACATTCACATACTAGTAACCTAGCCTATAATTGTCTGACCAAGAAGTTATAGTATATTATGATTTCCCATCAATGCAAGTTAATTAATTGATATGTATTTTGACTGATAGTTCGCCCTAGAGTCTGTGTCTTTACATTGCTTTCCAAAACTCTTTAATTTTTAGTTCTGTTTTCTTTATTTTCCAAAACCCAAAACCCTTGATTTCTATTGACTCAAACAATAGATTCTAGGATCATGGATAGTACATGAAACAATTTCGTTACACAATTCATCTGGGTTCGACAACCTTAGGGTACTCTTATAAATTTATTTGCCACTATTCTGCAATTAATCTGTAGAATATTACAGTGATCAAATTGGCACCGTTACCGGGGAGTTGTTAGATATTATTTTGTTTATTTTTGTGTTTGTAGGAGGAGCTACGAGATCGAGAGGAGTGACGATGCACCGTCCACCATTTTTGCAAACTTAGTCTCACTTGACTAAGTTTGGGGGGATGCGCCGGTAGCCGGTGCCTCGGTTTATTCTTCTCAATCTCCTATCCTTTATCTTGCAATTAGTTTAGTTGTTGGATATGGTCCCTTTATTGAGATTTGATTCGATTTGGTTGTACCTATATTGATATTCTACCTTGGATGAATGTTTTGGATTATGTTCATCTTGATGATATGTATGAATATTTTCTTGAGTTTGAGTTTGTTGAACATTGGTTTTGATGGTATGTTTGGTGGAGCTAGTAGAAAATTGGTTTATTTGTATAGATTTTTGGATAGTGGAATGACGGTGGAAATAGGTTTTGGAAGTGAATGTGGTTTATGCTTGTTATTGCTTGATATTTGATGATGGATGGAATTATAAATGAGTTCACATGATTTACTACTTCCTATTATGCATGGTTTGTGGTTTGGATTATTGGTTTGGTTTGAATGGTGGAACTATTGGATATGATCTTATCATTGTTGATATTTGGTTTGTGGATAGTTTGGTGGATAGGAGAGATTTATTGGTTTGTTTTATGCTCAAGTGTTTGGTGGTGTTTGTGTTGATTTAGTAGGTACAAATAAGGCATGGAGAGCGGTTTGATCGGGTGTGCCACTGGGTAACGCTTTCTATCGTTCCTTCTACCAATTAGATTTATTATAATCGTTATATGGCATGTAGATTGTTGTTAGGATTGTTGTGTGCTTGTGTGAGTGTGATGAACCCAAATGAGGCTTGAGATTTAATCATGATTTACTTAGTGGAGTTTGATGTTTACCTCAACTAATGATAGGGCGGAATCTAGTTTTCGAAGCATGATTTAAGTTTAACTTTTGAATTGCCGAGTTTTGTATGTGGTTAATGCATAGGACTTGACAAAAAGCTGTGAGGTTTGAGCCATGATATTGTCATATCTATTTCGATTGTGAGTGGAAAATTGAGAGTACAAGATCTAGAACTTGCATCCGTTCTTTATCTATTGGCATGAGTGTGTTACTAGAAAATGATCTTAGGCCATCGATTCTTAGTCCTACATTTCACACCGGGAGTATAAGGTGGTTGTTAACATGATTTTGCCTTTCATATCTTTGACCCCCGTGATTGAGCTTTATTGGTGAATCTTCCTTGATATAATTAGGACCATATTTGGGGGGAAAGAGTGTATGAGGGTGAATACGGTGATGAGAGTTGGGTTTGGAATTGATTGGATTTGAATTGATGGGAAATGTTGAGGCATGAAAGATATGAAATAATGTTGAGGCATGAAAGATATGAAATAAGGGATTGTTGTTGATCCTAGACAAATGAGCACCTACAAAATTTTGGTGCAAGTGTTTGGAAAGAGAGGCACCGACAAAATGAATGAATGCTGGTGCATTTGAAAAATGATGAAAAAGAAAAGAGAAGAGAAAAGAAAAGAAAAAAAATAGAAAAAGGTGTGTTGTGAAATGAATAAGCCTCGGGGTTTGTAGTGGTTCGAAGAGAATAAGTTTGGGGGTTTTGGGAAATTGAGAAGTTTAGTCACTTTGGCCCAAAACCACCCACCTTTTAGTTAGCCACGTTACAACCCATGAAAAGACCTTTTTGATTCTAGAAACTAACTCATTGTAGTATAGTGGTGAGAATGGATGCAAGCCTATGGAAATCAAGCTCGATATCTTGTGATTGTGTGAATCTCATCTTCCCTAAACACGTGAGGGAGTGCTTTCATTTCTTGTATCCATTTTTTATGAGTGGTGCATGTCCATAGCATTAACCTTGTTACAAAGTTAGGTGATAATCTCGTTTTACTTGAACATGCTAAGATAACTTTGATGAGCTATGAGGTATTGCACGAGGTAGGTTAATGGCTTTACTTTGTTTTGATTGAGGACAATCAAAGGTTCAAGTTTGGGGGATTATGATATGTGCGTAAAATGACCTATTTTTCGATGTGTGAGCGTGCATATTTGCAGTCATTTTACTCTCATATCATATGTTTTTGTTGTTCTTTTGTTGTGTTTTCGTGTTTTTGTGTTTTGAATGTTGTAGGATAGGTTTTGGGCATAAACTAGCATTTTTGGTGGAGTTTTGGAAGAAAATCGCACAAGTTTGGAGTTTGGAAGCGTCGACCGGCCGAGCGGAGCAGGACCGGCCGAGCCAAGCTGGACAGAGAGCTCGATCGGCCGAGCCATATCGACCGGCCGAGCCAAATGTCATTTTCAGCATTTGGCTATTTTCAGCATTTAGCCATTTTCAGCATGGCTCGGGCGAGCCGTGGGTGGCTCAGGCGATCCGATGCCCTGTTTGCTCAGTATAAAAGGGGGAAAACGGTTATTTTCATAACTTTTAGATACTTTTTCATAATTTTGGATAACCACCTCCTAAATTCTCTCTACGATTCCCATTTCCATCTCTTCCAAAACCTCATCCAAGGTATCAAGGAGCTACTTCATCAATCCTTGGAGAAGAATTGAAGATCCAAGGGGTAGATCAAGACCAAACAAATCCAATTGGGGAAGATTTCATTTTCTACTTATCAATTGTAATGGATTTATTTGATTTCAACTTGTATTGATACAATTGAGAGGTATGTTGTTCTAATTCAATTTGGATGTTGATTTGAACAATGATGTATGAAGATTAGATTTGATAATTGTTTGTTTACCTTCCTCTTTGTGATTGAAGCATACTAGAGCTTGTTCCTATTCATTTAGAAGTAGGTAATAGCCAGTCTAGATGATAATTGACACAATCATTGCAGCCAATACGCGGATAAGCGTGTCGTGAATAGTATGACTTCTTGTGTTCCTTGATCCAATCCCTGTACGGAGATAGGGCATAGGGCGATGATTTACGTGCTTTTAGGAGTGGTCTAGGATCCGATAACGTAGCTGTTTGAGGATTTTAGTGTCATCCACGGTCGATTCACCGTGACTGGGGGTTGGCTAGTGTAGGGTAAGAGTTCATCCAACTAGGAATTAAAATGTGTTTACATCAATGATTAACCTAATTGGATTACATCTACGTTTATTTCAACATCTTATCTACCTCATTTGAGTATTTGCTTGTCTTGGTTTACCAAAGTGTAGAGAGAATTGATTGAATGTTGATTGTTAGTTTAATTCAATGTTTGTTATATGTTGTTAGTATAGGTTTAAATTGATTGCCTAAATTGATAAAAATAACTCAACAATTGTATCTTGCCTAGCTATTAGTCTTTGCTATAGTATCCCGGTAATCTAGCGGGCGAAGCGGAGAAGGACCTGGATTTGACAAATTTTATTCTTGTGTATCTAAGAGTTAAATTTTTATTGAACTTTTAGCCGCACCATTGACCTACCCCTTTATTACCATGTTATTAGGAACGAGTTGCATTGACTTGGTTAATTCTCATATTTAAGGTTTCAGATATTCATTAATTAATTCAACATATGACAATTAGTTCCAATTAATTAATCTCTTATTATTCCTGAGTAGTACCACTCAACCTTTATCGCTTATGCTTGAATAAATGATTCAGCCTGCATGAGTTAGCATAACGAACCTCGTGAACTTCCCAGGGAATGTCATGATCTTGAAACAGATATGGTTATCTAACTCCAGCCTGAGGAAACCCCACACATACTGCCATCACCCAAGATGCAGATATATGAGTAAATGTAAGATTCTTCACCATAGCAAGTCAAAGTGACAGTCAACCCATGTGTGCCCCTCAGCCTTCAATAGAATCTAGATCTGACCAAATTACTGATGGGTTTTGTGTACTGAAAGCATTTATTACAATGTGTATACAACAGTTTATTTCTCCTATCTGTTAACAATCGTACATGTATGAACAATGGTATCCTCTTGTCTCACCGATAGAGACGATCATACGGCGTGTTGTAGATCGCAGAAGACAGTATGATCACTTGACCTAGTGAGACATAAACCTGATCACAACCGAGACAGCGTATGAGGATACGTCTGTCCGGATGGCTGCAACATTGTCGGAATAAGTAGTCTGTCTTGGTAACTTGACATGCTGGTACGCAGAGGTGGCGTATTGATGGACCGCAGTGAGATGTATTCGTCTGTCTGACATCAGTGAATACAAGATCTCGTTATATTGATTGAGTCCAAACCCTAACGAAGGTTCAGGGGTTTGCACGGGTTGACTGTTGCTTTGACTTGCCATGGTGGAGAGCCAACACAGCGCGCTCGTATATCCGCATCTAGGGTAACAGCAGTTCGTGTAGTACCGCCTGAGACTGAACTTAGGTAACCATATCCGAGTAATAGGATGGGGACATTCCTTGAGGAGCTCAATAACATTCATCGTGCCAAAGTCCTGCAGGCTGATTAAGAACAGGCACAAGTGATAAGGTTTGAGTGGTACTACTCAGGAATTATAAGATATTAATTAATTGTAGTTAGAGCTTGTCAGAGGCTCCGATTAATTAATGGATGTCCGGTAACCTTAAATATGGGGATTCTCTATTAATGCAGCTCGTTCTCATAACGTGGTAATAAAGGGGTAGGTCAGTATTAATTCTGTGGTGAAAAAGAATTAATATTAATTAATTAATTGTGTCCTGGGTTGTGGACATGGGAATTAATTAATTTATAGGCCCACTTTATTATTTGCATTAGGTCCTAGGTCTGGCCCAACAAGTGTGCTGAATTGAGCCCAAAATGGCCCATTAGGGTTTCTAACCCTAGGTCTATAAATAGACAGCTCTCTCTCTGAAACCCTAAGTGACTTCATAACACAGTTGAAACACAAACCCTAAAGAGAGAGCAGAGTGGGTGCCGTTTTTGGTTCAAATGGAGGAGAATTTCGATTCTGGTCCTGCTCAGATTACAGATCTACGGAGTCCTCACCAGTAGTAGATCTGAACAGCACCGGGACACAGCCCTGAAGATCTAATCTGGAGAACAGATTTCTTTTCTCTTCTCTTTCTTTTTTCGATTTTAATCTAAGAAATTAGATCTCTAATTTCTTATTCCGCATATCAAATCGGATCGCGTGATTGAATGGGATTTTTGGAATTCAAACGCGAAAGATCAGTTCAGACTCGACGGAGTTACGGTAAATCCTAAATCCACAATTCTTCGTATTAAATTCATAGGAGCATGCTAGGGTTTTGAGAATTTGAATTATGAGCAATATCCATAGATCGATCCAGTTCAGTTTGGTTTTGGTGATTCGGTTCACGTAAAAACCCTACAATTGGTATCAGAGCCGAGGTTTCTGATTTATTGCTCTGTTGTTCATAATTAAATTCGATATAATGCATGTATGAATTTATTGTTGTGGATGTTGGTTTTTGTTCCTCGTGGCAACCCGTTGATTCAGCCCGCGGTGGTTTATCCGTGTAGGGCTGAATTGTTTTGTAAAATCATGAGAAAATCCATGATTAGAATAGATTTGAAATTGTAATAGAATAGTTTTTGTAATTTTTAAAATTTTGTAATTGGACGGGTCGAGGACGAAGAACGAAGACGGAGCCGACGAAGGGCCGGGCACGGCGGAGGACGGCAGTGCGGCACGCAGGCGCGTGCGCGCAAGGCAGCGTGGGCGCGGCGCGGGGGTGCGCGCGCGGGCGCACGCGGCACGGCAGCCAGCGCGGGGCGCGCGCGTGGCAGCGGCCCTGGCCGGCAGCGGTCGGCGGTTGGCGGCGGCTCCGGTCATCGTCGGCTGCTGCTGTCCCGTCGCGATGGCTCGTGTTTTGGTAGTTTGTGCAA
>JAPKLW010000226.1:109849-179262 GCA_026898455.1 Plectranthus barbatus
TTTGGTAGTTTGTGCAATCCTGTGTAAACCCTAGGGTTTGCATTAGGGTTAGGGCAAATCATCAGATCACAAAGGCCTAAAAATCCAAAGGATTTGGTGTATCAAGATTTGGAGGCCCTTGAAGATTTGAGAAGATTTGGATTTATCCATTAAATTCAAAATTCAAACTGTAATAGATAGATTTTATTTTCTATTTATTTTTTGGGCCACGAGAAATTTTTGTTTGCCTTAATTGTCCTCGTATGATATGTGATTTATTTATGTGCGCAATTAAGCATGTGTAGATAATAGGAAAAGCATGTTTTACTGCTTTTATTATTTACAGCTTTCCAAGCATGCTTATGTGATTAATTTCTTTTGTTGGATTATATTTTGGGAATTTTTGGGCTTGTTTAATTACATGCAAAAATTTGGAAAATATAATGACAAAAGGGAATTATGTGTGCGCATAAAGAAACCTTTTAAAAGAAAAATACTAAGCAGATTTTTTAATTAAAATCAATAGACCTCCACAAAGCGGTCCTAGGCTGTAAGTGTATCTCTCGTTCTAGTAAACGTCTACGAGTGTAGCTTGCTAGTTCCCGGAGGTGCATGGGTACGGTTGTTGGGATTTCTAGACAAATAATTTAAATCATGTGAATAGTTGGAGGGCTTTGCGTAAACTTCTACGAGTGTAGCTTGCGTAGACCTCTTTCACAAGTATTCTAGGATTGATTTAAATTAAAGATAACAAAAGCTTTAAGGGCTGTGCGGTATGGTTACGTGCCATGCTAAACTGTCTCTTTTCGCCGAAGTTAAATTTGTGGTTAATTGCTTAGAAGCATCTTAGAATATAATGCAAGAATTGCATCCCTGTTCTTGAGAGATGGCTTAGTCTAAGGTTTTCACTAATTATTAATTTCTAGTGTCAAAAGCATCCTGACATGGTAGTGAAATTAAATGGATTGGGGCTTAAAACCCGCAGTTCTGGTTGAGGGTGACATCGTAAATGTCTACGAGTGTAGCTTGCGGTGGGAACTCTTGGGCAATTAGTGGAAAACATTTGTATTTGATTTATTAAAAGGTTTTCAATGCATTTGTTTTCGAAGTTCAACATGTATGTTCTTATTTAAGATTCTTTATTGTTTCAGATATGTTTATGTCTAATGTGATCAATATTCTCGCACAAAACACTCTAACTGGTCCAAACTTCCTGGAATGGAAACGCAATCTTGAATACCTCCTGATTGCAGAAGAACATATGTTCGTTCTGCAAGTACTTCATCCCGAAGTGCCAACTGCTGAATCCAGTCAAATGGATATAGACTTTTATAACAAGTGGGAGAAATCGAACAATGTAGTCAAGTGCTACATGATGACCACTATGTCGAAAGTCTTGCAGCAGCAGCATCAGCACCATGGGGATGCCTATGACATTATGCAAAGTCTGGAGGCGACCTATGGGGAAACTGATAGAGCCGTCAGGTTCAATCTCATGAGGGAAATCGTGAGTAAGAAAATGACTGATGGCACCTCAGTGAGAGAGCACGTAGTTACCATGACTCGCCTCATGGATGAACTGACAGTGCATGGTGGAGGTATCGACGCTGAGGCTAAGGTCGATATCATACTGAACTCTCTACCCAAGTCCTTTGAGAGTTTTAGACTGAATGTTGTCATGAACAAGAAAGAGTATACTCTTAACGAGTTACTCAATGACTTGATGGCAGCTGAATCGGTCATGAACCCTCAGAAGGTTGCCTTGGCCACTTCTGGTAATCTCTCTACTGTACCGAAAAGTATGAAGCGAAAGAAAGGGATTAAGAAGTGGGCCAAGAATACACCTATGAAGGATGGTGGGGCTGCGAAAAAGCCTAAGGTGGCAACTGAAAGGGACAGGTGCTTCAGGTGTGGTAAGAAAGGACATTGGAGGAAAGATTGTCAAGCCAACAAAGCTAGACAAGGTATGCCATTTTGCATGTATAACTGTAAGCATGATTAGAGTTAGTTGTTGCTCTTCTAGAGCTGTAAGCACTGACTTGTTGATCATGTTGTTGTACTTTGCAGGGGACCGTGCCCACAAGGCTGGTGAGTGATGGCAAGAAGATACCAAACTGGATGAAGGCGACGTTTTACGACGGAGCTTCATGGAGTTTTCTTTTCCTTATGTTTTGTTAGATTAAAGTACATTTGAGAATTTATTTGTGGGCCGTGGTTTATCGGCAGGACAAATTTTATCAACTTTCTATGGATGTTTGTTATTTATGATTTCAATCATTGACGATAACAATGTCATTCATTATGTAATGTTGATTTATACTCTTTATGTTACTTCGATCAAATATGTCCTTTATATTGCATGTAATTCATCCGTAATTGATAATCCTAGGAAGAGAAAACTTACTTCTTCTGGTGAGGATCTTACATATCTCTGGAACTTGAGGCTGGGTCACATCAACTTGAAGTGGATTCAAAGACTTGCAGATGATGGTACATTGGACTTAGTCCGGGCTGTACCTTATCAAGTCTGCGAATCCTGCATCGAGGGCAAGATGTCAACTAGGCCTTTCAAGGCTAGTCAGTCTCGAGCAGAGGATGTGTTGGAGTTGATCCATTCTGACTTGTGTGGACCGATGTCCACGCAGGCTCGTGGAGGGTACGAGTACTTTGTCACTTTCATTGACGACTACTCAAGGTACGGATACGTTTACCTGCTTCGCTACAAGTCTGAATGCTTTGAGAAATTCAAAGAGTTCAAGGCTGAGGTAGAAAAGAAGGTCGGGAAAACTATCAAGTCACTGCGATCTGACCGCGGTGGCGAATACCTCGGTAACGAGTTTCTGCAGTATTTGTCAGAAAATGGGATAATATCCCAATGGACTGCACCGGGTACTCCCCAGCAAAACGGTGTAGCTGAAAGAAGAAATAGGACTCTTCTAGAGATGGTAAGATCAATGATAAGTTATGCAAACTTACCAATTTCGTTTTGGGGTTACGCATTAGAAACAACAGCTTACGTGCTAAATGTGGTGCCTTCTAAATCAATTCCTAAGACGCCTTCTGAGCTCTTCCTTGGTCGCAAACCCAGTTTGTGCAAGTTTAGAGTATGGGTCTGTCCGGCACACGTACTGTCGAAGGAACCTGATAAGTTAGAAAGCAGTTCAAAAGTAATGTTGTTCATAGGGTATCCCAGGCAAACGAAAGGTGGTTACTTTTACTGTCCTGAGAGTCAAAGAGTCGTTGTTAGCACCAACGCTAGATTCTTGGAGGACGAGTATGTGAGTAATCACAGGTCAAGGAGTGATATCGTTCTTCAAGAAATTGAGAATGAGAATGCAATTCCAAGGGAAGGGGAACGTGTAGATGTGGGTGCACCTGTGAGAGGTACAGCACCACAGACATGTTCTTCAGTGCAAGGTGTAGGACCACAAGTCACTGCACCTACTACTGACACGGCACCGATGCCTCGTCGTAGTGGGAGAGTTATTTTCCAGCCGGAAAGGTACATGTTCGTGGGTGAGTCTTCGGACTTGAGCCCGGAAGACGGACATGAGGACTCGGACCCACTGACTTACGAAGAGGCAGTGCAGGACAAGGATGTTGCCAAATGGCGTGTCGCCATGGATTCTGAAATAGAATCCATAACTGCTATGGATGTATACGAGAAAACTGATTTGCCGGATGGCTTTAGGGTCATAGGGTGCAAATGGGTATACAAACGAAAGAAAGGGGCGGATGGAAAGATTACGGCTTTCAAGGCCAGGCTGGTGGCAAAGGGTTATAGTCAAAAAGAGGGCATTGACTATGACGAAACCTTTTTCACCCGTAGCCATGCTCAAGTCCATCCGGATACTCCTTGCCATAGTTGCGCATATGGACCTCGAGATCTGGCAGATGGATGTCAAAACCGCTTTTCTAAACGGTTACCTTGAAGAAGGTAGGGACATCTATATGCAGCAACCCGAGGGTTACATAAGCAAGGGCGAAGAACATCTTGTCTGGAAGCTTAGGAAGTCCTTGTATGGACTTAAGCAAGCTTCAAGGTCGTGGAACTTACGTTTCGGAAAACGAAAGTTGTGTTTACCGAATTTGTGTCAGTGGGAGCGTGGTCTTCCTTGCACTATACGTTGATGACATACTCCTATTTGGAAACAACGAGGGAGTGATGTCCGAAATCAAGGTTTGGTTATCCGAACAGTTTCAAATGAAGGATCTGGGTGAAGCTGGCTACATTCTTGGGATTAAGGTCTTACGAGATCGTAAGAGAAGAATGTTGAGCTTATCCCAGGCATCCTATGTGGATACTGTAATAGCCCGGTTCAGCATGCAACTCGCCAAGAAAGGCTTGCTGCCTTTCCGACATGGCGTTCGTCTTTCTAGTGGCAGTGTCCTCAGACACAGCGGGAGAAAGACGAGATGAGTCTTGTACCATATGCTTCGGCTGTGGGTAGTCTCATGTATGCGATGCTGTGTACCAGGCCAGATATCTGTTATGCCGTTGGCATGGTAGCAAGATATCAGTCTAACCCTGGACAGACGCACTGGACTGTTGTAAAGCATATCCTCAAGTATTTGAAAAGAACTAGGAATTTTTGCCTAGTTTATCAAAGTGAGGATCTGTGCCCTGTGGGTTATACGGACTCGGATTTCCAAGGGGACCAGGATGAGAAGAAATCGACCTCAGGTTATGTGTTTACCCTGGGAGGTGGAGCTGTATCTTGGAGGAGCTCAAAGCAGAAATGCATTGCTGACTCAACCATGGAGGCGGAATATGTCGCCGCCTCCGACACCTCGAAAGAGGGGGTGAGGCTCCAGAACTACCTTTTAGAGTTGGGCGTGATCCCGAGTTTGCCGAGGAGCATCACAATTTATTGTGATAACTCTGGTGCAGTGGCTAACTCAAAGGAACCGCGATCTCACAGGGCAAGCAAACACATAGAGAGAAAGTACCATATCATACGAGAAATCGTATCGAGGGGCGATGTGCTGATTAAGAAGATTGACACTGCTGACAATCTTGTTGATCCGTTTACAAAGAGCTTGCCGCAGAAAGTTTACGAAAGACATATTCGTGAGCTGGGTCTGAGGTGGATGCCGACCACTGATAGTGGTTAAAGACAGCAGACTAGATAGACAGACTGTATACTCTGTAATAGCTTAGTTATGCTTTGAGTATAAGTTGGAGATTGATGGGTTTTGTATACTGAAAGCATTTATTACAATGTGTATACAACGGTTTATTTCTCCTATCTGTTAACAATCGTACATGTATGAACAATGGTATCCTCTTGTCTCACCGATAGGGACGATCATACGGCGTGTTGTAGATCGCAGAAGACAGTATGATCACTTGACCTAGTGAGACATAAACCTGATCACAGCCGAGACAGCGTATGAGGATACGTCTGTCCGGATGGCTGCAGCATTGTCGGAATAAGTAGTCTGTCTTGGTTACTTGACATGCTGGTACGCAGAGGTGGCGTATTGATGGACCGAAGTGAGATGTATTCGTCTGTCTGACATCAGCGAATACAAGATCTCGTTATATTGATTGAGTCCAAACCCTAACAAAGGTTCAGGGGTTTGCACGGGTTGACTGTTGCTTTGACTTGCCATGGTGGAGAGCCAACACAGCGCGCTCGTATATCCGCATCTTGGGTAACAGCAGTTCGTGTAGTACCGCCTGAGACTAAACTTAGGTAACCATATCCGAGTAATAGGATGGGGACATTCCCTGAGGAGCTCAATAACATTCATCGTGCCAAAGTCCTGCAAGCTGATTAAGTTCAGGCATGAGTGATAAGGTTTGAGTGATACTACTCAGGAATTATAAGATATTAATTAATTGTAGTTAGAGCTTGTCAGAGGCTCCGATTAATTAATGGATGTCCGGTAACCTTAAATATGGGGATTCTCAATTAATGCAGCCCGTTCTCATAACGTGGTAATAAAGGGGTAGGTCAGTATTAATTCTGTGGTGAAAAGGAATTAATATTAATTAATTAATTGTGTCCTGGGTTGTGGACATGGGAATTAATTAATTTATAGGCCCACTTTATTATTTGCATTAGGTCCCAGGTCTGGCCCAACAAGTGTGCTGAATTGAGCCCAAAATGGCCCATTAGGGTTTCTAACCCTAGGTCTATAAATAGACAGCTCTCTCTCTGAAACCCTAAGTGACTTCATAACACAGTTGAAACACAAACCCTAGAGAGAGAGAGCAGAGTGGGCGCCGTTTTTGGTTCAAAGGGAGGAGAATTTTGATTCTGGTCCTGCTCAGATTACAGATCTACGGAGTCCTCACCAGTAGTAGATTTGAACAGCACCGGGACACAGCCCTGAAGATCTAATCTGGAGAACAGATTTCTTTTCTCTTCTCTTTCTATTTTTTGATTTTAATCTAAGAAATTAGATCTCTCGGATCGCGTGGTTGAATTGGATTTTTGGAATTCAAACGCGAAAGATCGGTTCAGACTCGACGGAGTTACGGTAAACCCTAAATCCACAATTCTTCGTATTAAATTCATAGGAGCATGCTAGGGTTTTGAGAATTTGAATTATGAGCAATATGCATAGATCGATCCGGTTCAGTTTGGTTTTGGTGATTCGGTTCACGTAAAAACCCTACAATTACCGAGATATTTACTTATTCACATGTCAAGTAGAATGATTCATCTCACTATTGATCCTATCAATACATAAAGATGTACCGATCACATAAAGCAACCAAGATAAACCACTTATAGGACTTGTGTGCCACAGCCTAAACTGACAGTCAAACTAGAAATTGTCTCAGCTGTCATAACTGTTTATATCTCGCTAGGTCGAACAATCCATACAATCTTCTGTGATCTCTTTAACACCATATGATCTCCCTATCAATGAGATAATTGGATATGTTTGTTCGCATCGTATGATTGTTAATTCAGACATGAGTTGTTTATTGCAAGTCAGTAATGATTATTGGTATATCAAACATAATGTTTCCTAATATACCAATCATAATATTTTTATGTATACAATTCCAACAGGTAAAGGTTTACTCTTTACCTTTAGTCGGTTGGATAACTCCATGTTGCCACACCTATGCACTCATCCTCCACCAAGAAGTTCGTGAACAAGGGGGAAACATCATTGTTGATCTAAGTCTCCTAGTGTTTAAGCAAACTCTCACTCAGTCTGAACGACGTGTCAAAGATTTACTATATGTACCCAGTGATGACGAGATGGAAGAGACAACACCTCACAAGTTAAGTCCCTTGCTCAATCTCCTGCTCAGACCTAACCTCCTGTAATGGATAGGGCTTATGTTCTACATATGCTTTCAGAGATAATCAAAAATCTCAAATCAACATTGGGCAAGCTCAAGCATATGGAGGAAGTTCCCCTTCTCGCTCCCATTCAGGGGGAGAAATGACTAGGATGGTGGTTAATCTTCATGCCATGCTTCTTGTAACAGTGGGAAAAATAATTTATTTTTCTGTTTAACATTTTATATGTTTCAGTTGCTTGAAACATTTTTAAATTTGTTACTATTTTTTTTTTGTTGGGATTTTAAGGTTAAGGGGGAGAGAAGGCTCTTGCAACCTTTATCTTGCTAGTTTAATTTACGACATTCCATATTTTGATATTTGTTATGATTGATTCATAAGCAAGATATTTTTAAGTTTGGATTTTCTTATCTTGGTTGAACCATGCACAAATGTTTTGGAATGGCAGCAGGAAGAATAACATTAAGAGGGGATTGATAGTATCACAAACTCCTGAAAGTTTAACATATTCAAAGTCCAACATGTTTGACATTTAACATATTAGATATTAATATAGAAGTCTAACACTAATGTTGTTAATGTTATCCTTTGCTTTTTTGTAGGAGCTGTTATAACTAACTTCAATTTTCAGGGATTATTTATTTATGTTATTTTGTGTATATTCTTCTATCTAATATTTCACAGGGGAGTGCCTCCACTTTGTAACCACTATCCACGTGAGCTTGTGGGTGGTTTTGGTTTGTGTCATGAACGTGTTGGAGTGAAAAGAGAGCAACTGTAGCCACGACTGAAATATTGAAGACTTGCAGAAGTGTGATCATGCACTCCAAGCATCTGAATAAAAAGGAAGATCAAGCTTGAAGAAAGTTGAGCGATTTAGCAAGAAAGTGGTTCTAACGAAAAAGTCTTCAAGCACATTGGTCCTTATCACCTCATTATTCTAAATCTCTCGAAGATCACAAAAGACAAAAGCATCATCAAGGTTATCTCCGGAGAGTGAATCATATGATTGAAGAAGTGTTGATTTTGTATCTTATTTGATTTATTTAAGGAAGTGAACCTTGAATAAATTCAGTATTGTTTTTTATTGTTTTGTTTTACTATATAGAGTTCTTTTCACAAAATCATTTTTAGTCTTGAGACACTCTGAATTTAACAATGAACCCATAAATATTTTAAATCCACTATGGTTCTATGTTAAACATTTTTTCTTTTGCATCAAACATATATCTTTAGTACTTGTACATTTATGATGAATTCGGGCATTAGATTATTTCAATATTACATTGCCACAATACTACTTTTTTCCCTATGCTCAATGTAGTGGAAACCCCTCCACTTTTCTCTCTCAACTCTCTCTATGAATATTGTGCAGAATGATGAAAATGTAAAAATATCTTCTTGATGTGGTTGCGACGAACAAGACTGGGGTTATGAAGACATAATGAACGGAATTAAGTTTTGTAGAATTAAAGGGACTAAGGACTATGGTTGATATATAATAAGGTTATACACATTTTGTTTTTTTTAATGATCAATACTTTAAATTAGAGATTATAAAGGTAAAATAGTAATATTAAATATTATTTTAAAAAAATTTGAGGCCGTGTTAAGAAATAGTGTGATTATATTAAAAATTAACCTTTAAAAACAGTTTAAAAATTTATTGTATTATTTCCAAAATAAAAAATGATGGCAAAGAATTGTACGAGATTACGAGTTTGTTTTTTTAGATGTATTTAAATCAATACATATATTTTTACCAAAATTTTAATACATTTTTTTCTAAATTAATAAACTATAACATAATTATATAAAGTATCTTGGTTTCCTGTCTCCCTCATCGTCGGTTGCTTTCATCTGTGGTGATCTTCTTCTCCTCGCTGATGAAGTTCACATTATCTTGATCTGATTTCATGATCATGCTGTCGAAGTCCAATTATTGTGTCCGATCACCACCGTCATGAGTAGCAGTTGTGGAAGAATTATCGGAGAGCTCTACTGTTGCTTCTCTATCGTCTTGAATAAACCGCGTCGTCCGAGATGTTGTTATCTTCTTGGATTTAGGCCGTGAAAATGGGAACTCGGCGTCTTCCCTAAACATAAAATAGCCCAAACAAATACGAAAATGACGATCACAAAGATAGAGAGGCTGTCGGCCTTGCGGCTGGCTTCATGGTGGAGGGGGATTCTTTGTGTGCTAGTTTTCCGGCGAAGATCTGCATATGTAAATGGTGAGAAATGAATGGGATAAATTTAAGGATGAACAAAGAAACTATGGTGATGAAGCAATCAAACGAGCATGAAGAACGAGACTGACAAGATTGTGAAAGAAACCGATTATCTTACTACTTGATTATGTAAATGATGTTTTTATTTTTCTTTTTATTAAATAATATATTTCTTTATTGTAAATGATGTCATTAAATACTGTAAATAATGTAATTTTTATTTCAGGACCAAATACATCATTTTTACTAAAATATATATTGACTACTCATATGATGTAATTTATGATTAAGATGATGTATTTTATTTGTGTAAATGATGTATTTAATCAATAAATCGGTCCTATCATCAGGACAAATCGAGTCCCACATCAAACCGAACCTGGCTTTGATACCATGTAAAGTTCCCCACTTGTCCCTACAAAACCGGCTTGTAAGGAGAGAGGATCTCCACTATTATATAGTGGTATAATCCCAGGTTCATGGCTGCAATATGAAGAATTTTTAAAAAGTGGCAAACAAATGTGAACTTTTTTTAGATCCGTGTCACAAAATTCTTGTGAGAGACATAGTAGAATAGTTATTCATTCAAGAAAAAAAATATCAACTTATATTACTATTAAGAGTAGTATTTAAAATAGAAGCAATTATATATGCCGTCGCAATAGAAACATTAAAAAAGGGTCAGACCTAAATTGATCAAGAATTGGATTGTATGTATTACAATTATGCGATATACGTGATTCCTTGTTCAGCAAACACATAGCAAGTCAAAATTCGATCTTCAGATTGCTCAAATACAAGTAGCCTACAAAATTATCCAGACGTATCAAGCAAACAAGACATAAGAAATTAATCATCTCTCTTTCCCGTACAAACAATTTCTCAACTACACATTGTCTGTCCTATATCATAATGTATCGCCGCTACTGCCAGGGATTCTTCTTTCGTGTTCCGCTTCGTTTCGAGCTAACTGAAGGGCTCGATTTCTGCCAATGGTCGAATACATTTAGTGATGGTGAAGTTTAATACTACTACACACACTAGATAAATTTACATACCGATTTTGATTTCTTTGTTTTCCCACGGATTCTATTCTTGGGTGATTTCAGTTTGTATATCCGGACCATCCAATGATGAGTGGTGAACACCTAAAGACAACATACAGAAAGCGAGTTGAAAGAAGAAACTAGAGAGAGATAAGCTACACTACCAGACCGAGTCTCAGGATTTTTACCTCTTCAAAGTGAGTTAGTTTGAAATGTTTTTTCCCAATTTCGGTTTGTCTGACCCTGTCGAACCCCTTACCATCTGTCTCCACAAATCTACAGAACAAACAAAGTCAGGAAACTCAAATTCAATATGGCAGGAAAAGAAATGACCGAACACTCAATTCCATCTCTAACTATACCCATTTTTGCAGATATATGATGCACTCAAACCATTGTATTTGAAATGCCAAAACTATTTGAAAATTGACTAAATCTATAAAAAAAATCTCCAGTACTTGGTAAATGAATTACTGGGCATTTTGATACATGGTCATTTGTTGCATGTCAAACAGCCGTGTCTAGTCATTTATCAGGTGCTTGGCTAAGGATAGATTTTATTTGTTTTGAAATGATCCAGGTATTTCGAAGTCGATGCCTAAATGTCTGCTAGATCTGTACAAGTGGGTATTCTTCAGGATGCAATTCACAATATCCAACCATTAGATCTAAAGAAACCAAAACATAAACCCAATGAAGTCACACCTGTAATATGAAAGTTTGTACATGAGGCAGTTGAGCATTGTTGGAGTAGCTTGAGAATCAATCCGGTACTGACCATCTCTCTGTGCTCAATGCCAAGATAAAATCAGTTTATCAAAGCTTTGATCAAATCAGATTGTTTCAGATAACAGAAAGGCAAAAAAAAAAAAAGACATAAATTCCATGTCTAAGAAGTTTTGACAAAAACAGCCATTTCATACAATAATAATGCACATAACAGTGGAAAATGGTACCCCTTGCTCTCCAGAAAGAGCTTATGCACTTAGTAACCATGTACATAAGAACTGCCTTGAAAGACTAGTAAGATGCTATTGGAATTAATATAAAAAAACTGGTCTGTGAAGCAAGCAATATACTAGAGTTAGACCCCCCGAGCATCGAGTTTGATAAGAAAACGCAGAACCATTTAATTGTGTGTAGATAAAGAAATATCGTCTAACGAACTTAAGCTATGGTCCATTACTGCATACTTCGGTTGAGAGCTGCTGCTAAACACAGGATGATCAAGCCATATTACAAACTTAGATCTCTAATTTAATAACAAAGTCCAATAATAAGTTTTAACGAATAGATACGAGAAATATAGCCAGAATTTACAAAACTCTAAATACATGCAACTGAGCACATATAAGTTGTCAAGATGGACTACCAATTAAATATTGAAAATCTAAGCCTCATGAACAACAAAATGTTTTCAATCAAGTAATTCACATAATTACATAATAATAGGCACTATGAAATAGAAAAAAAATAATAATATATGGATGCAATTGTAACTTTGACAAATTTTACTGCATCATTGGACTGACAAATCCACGATTGTAGGAAATAATAAATAACCAGTACAATAAAAAATAAATAAATAAATAAAAACAATTCGAGAATAAAACTACTGCTCTTGTTACTCACCAAATAGTCAGGTTCCTTGATGTGAGGAAACACACCTCCACCTATCCGAACCATCCACAGAAACTTGTTAATGTCATCACTGGGATACCCAACAAGACCTGAAATAAATATGTTGCTGTCAGGATAATAATATTCCTTGATTAAGAATACTCTCTCTGTTTAGCAATGAAGAAACAACCTCCAAAAACAACTAGAACATATTTTACATCCAACGAGTTGAAAATATCCCAAGCTGCCTTTTCCGGAGATGACATTGCAGTACCAACAGTTGCAATATGTGTGTTGTTCCACGTATTATTATCAACAATGACTGTACGGTTGGCCATCGCAGTTGTTTGGTAACCATAGTCCCACCATGAAGCAACCTGGAGCAAGAAAAAAAGTGTAGTTTATTCATGTTGTGCTTATACAGGACTGCAAATTTCAAACTAATTGAAGCAGAACCAGGTTCAGATCCTCAAATAGACAATAAGGTTCCAAAATTTAACTCACTTTCTTTCGGACCTTGGGTCCCTATAATTTTGATTTTAATCATGTAAACAGAGTACCGTATGGGAAACAATCACAAAGCAGCATGTTTGCACATTCTAAATTGCTTTTCAATATGTAAATGATGTCCGTCTGCTGTCATCATGTGGCCGAGCTTATGTCCGCCACCACCCATCTACTATTTTCATGCAAAGTTAATTTTGGAATCTTATGATCAATTTTGATAGAAAAGCTATTTATTTTTAAGATGGCGGCTTATAAAAGCTTTTCACCATCCTAAATGGCTAAAACAAAATTTGCTTCTTAATATATTTAGCCCCTTCTACTTTTATCAACTTCTCAGTAAGCTCCCTAAGCAAGTTTCAAGCTGCATATGGATTTTTTTGCCATGTCTAGCGGCTTCTAGAACCTAGACAGCCACCGTAAACAAATATGTAAACCATTGATAAAGGCCTACTCACCATGACTTCACTACTGAAGTTGAAAGAGGTAAATAGCACTAACTAGTAAACTAGAAATATATACATAGTGATGACTCTCCAAGGCAATAAATCCTAGAACACTAAAAATAGCACTAACTAGTAAATTAGAGAAACATTTAATCACAGAAAATAGAAGAAATAATTGAAGCAGCAGCAGTGATTGCATCAACATATATCACACTTAACATGTACGATTACTAATTGTACAATTTTAAGAATCTGTTTTACTTCCAGAACTATTATAATAAAAGCAACTAATTGGCATATAGAAAATCAATAAGAAGCCCAATTACTTACTTTATCATCCACTTCAGTGTTATGGCTCAACCATGCATATGCCTCTCTGAAGTCATCAAAGACATGGAGACCATCATGAGAGCGAGAGGTTAAAACAATTGATGGAGCAGAATAAGCCTCTGCTGCAGCCCAGACACAATGAACCTACAACAATAATAATTTTTCACTGTTAAAAATCAGGTCAGGACTTGAATAAGTATTAGTGAAGACTGTTGAGATAGGGACAAGCATCAATTTGAAACCACGGCATCTGAAACTGTTCTTTTTGTAACCAGTTTTACACTGATTTCCAAGATTTCATTCAATTTGGCTAAATAGACAGCATAAAAAACGAAAATTTAAGTGGTTATTAGGTTACAGGTGAGTTGTAGACTTCGAGATGGTTAATTAGGCCTAAAGCATATCAACAAAGAAATGCAGTAGAGTACAATGTGTTCGAGAAATTTAGCAGATAAGTACCATGTGTTCAATGAATAGAACTTCTAACAGTCGTAAAGGCTTCCAAGTTCAGTCAAAATGACTAGTCAACTATGTAACTTGCAAAACACAAGCTTTTCATCGAATGTTTTACATGAAATTCATCATAACGCCAAAAACAGTTTCATATCAAATGAGTTGAAGCAATAACTGCATAAGCCAGTTCAATTTCGCAGCATATTCCTCTGTACCATCACAGGCAAGTTTAGCCCTTGAAGAAAAATTGTCAGTGAACATATTTTATTCAGCAACATTTCATATACGTACCACGTAAAAACCTCCAAGCAAGACAAGTAACAAAACAGCAATCAAAGATGTTTCCAATGGCAAGACCAGAAGCCTCTTTTCAACCCGGGATACAAGAGATGATTTCTCACTGTTTTCCTTGTCCTTCTTTTTACTTTTCCTTGAAGGCCTTTCCTTTAAAGTTTCCTCACTTTTCTCAGTCTTCACATCGTTTTGAGTAACATTAGTGGTATCCGCTGCCTTGTGAAGATTAGAAAAAGCCACTTAGTACAATTACATTCTAATATGCTATACCAATTACTTGCATAATGAACTCACATTATCCTGGGGTTTTTGTGTTGCATCAACCAAATGAAATTTGATAGATCTAGTGAAAACATCAAAAGCTTCTGAAAGTGCGATTCCGGACATTATACAAGCTGCCGGAGCTAGTACAAGCATCAGGCGCACCTATCAATTCATAAAATAAAGTATTTAGTTGAAAGTAGAAACTAAAAGAAAATTGTGATTCAAGTGAGTTTCAAGTATGCATACCATGACTCCTGAAAAATATACTGATGTAACAATATATAGAATTGCAAAGGAGCTAGCATCAGACAATGGCAAAAAGCATGCCTGCAATTTTGAATATAAATAGATTATTATTGTGTTAGTAAAGGCAACAAGAGAAGAATTGAAGTATCATATAAGTTGAGCTCTACAAGAGAATAAATTATAGAAAAACTTACAATTATGCCAGCTGGAACCAAAAATGCCAAAACATTAATGTCCATAAAGTAAGACGGCCAAGTAGGAGGTTGATGCTCGCTAACACTAGCAATGATTGGTATATACTTGCTTGCATAAGTTCTGTTTTCAATTTCACAAATTAGAAAATAGACAATGATTACTAATTAAATAATAACATCAGCAACAATGATAACAAAAGAAAAAAAAAAGTACAACATCAGAGATCTGTCAAGAAAATAGTCACAACGACCATACAAGAAACCAAATTGTAAAATAAAATACAATTTGTAACATATAGTATCAGACGTCCAGGGGACAGTGAAAAATCTGATCAAATATATATGGAGTAGCATATTAACGAGGAGATATACAACATAAATCAAAGGATATTCATTACAATGTTATTAATCTATCTCTAATACAAAGGTGGCTTTAGAATAAAGTCTTTTACCTGAGCATGTCCATTTTTATCTATATCTTAATTTGAAATGGCTCGTACATAACCCAGACCCACAGAGCATGTAAATTCATACCAAGACAATTTATTAGCCTTTAATTACTCAAACTAGATACATAAAATTTGCAAGTTACAGCTCGCAAAGAATTGCCAAATTGGCTTCACTGATGCATGTAAGCAGCAGGCACTCAGACAAAAAAATGATAGTTCTGAAAATCTTGAAGAAAAGAATTAGTCTTCCCACCCATTTATTACTGAATTCAATTCAATGGATGCTGAAAACAATTCAGAATAACAATGATGATAAATTTATCTATTTTGATGAACTCAAGCCACATGATAAAAAATATTTACTTCATAAAATAATTGATATAGAAGACGCTAAAACTAAGATGGAAATGTCACAAGTCACAAATTAAGGCTTTAAAATCCAGCATATTGCATGTACAAACTATATCAGGTATCTTTTAGTTTGTTATAGTTTGTACAAGCATATAACACAAAGCAATAAAGTATAATACACAAATAGAGCAACTTACGGATCTAGCAGACTCAGACTTCGTCCACTCCATCCTTTTGTAGGGCTGGAAGCTACCAATGCTATCAGTACAGCCAATACAGCAAAGCAGAAAATCCTGAATAGAAGAAACAAGAACGAATTATTGGAAAATGCTCCACATTTGCAACTGCCGTACATATATTAACATTTTTCAAGCAAGAAAACCTCCCATGTTTAATTTTCTTGGTAGCTGTACTACTAGAGAGGAATATAAGTAACATAAAACAAAAGAACATTAAGAAAAGATGCTCCTTTTTCATTGCCCATTCAGAACACTGGAGGTCAACAATAATTAGAAAAGAGGGAGACTTACAGCCCAACTGCTATGACAAGGGTGACTGCTACTTTAAACATTTGTGGAGTCAGAATTCCTTTGATATAATAAACAAGAGCCACAACATGTATTATGATGAATACCTGAGTACAATCATCAGAAGAATCACTTCTTAAGAATCTAAGAGAAAGAGAGACCTAACTAGGTATGCACCATCACATAATTAATAAAACAACTAACAAAAGAAAGCTATCATATCCAACATGTCTACTCACAAGTGTCATTAGGATTATGAAGAATCCCATTCACAACAAATAGGGGTACATATGCCGAACACATTGTATTTAAAACAATTTGAAACATTTATGAATCTTGGCAGATGCCTTGACAGATAACACTAAGAAACATATTCTGGAAGAAGAAAGAGGAAATCATTTGGGCAGTCGTCGGGAGCAGACATTTTGACAACTTTTTGAACTTATGGGATTCTAATAACTCACTAGAAACAAGAAAGCTTTCAGCTTTCTCCTTTTTTATGTCCAAAGCACAAATCTAAATTGGTGCTATCACAGTTTTTGTTTAGTTCATGAAATAATAAGGCACCCCTTGCCGTTCCTGAAACCATGCTAACAATAATCCTGAGTAAAACAATTTGTCTTCTTCATTTTGTACCAAGGATATACTTCAACAACCTCAAGCCAATACGTATTAGATATAGACATGAAATCTCTTTAGCACATTTTAAAACTTCTCCTTTGCGCAAGAAACCATTTTTTTTAGTAGAAAACTAGAAATGCATTTATTTAGACTCACACTGTAACGAGCAAGAGCTAGGGAAGCACGAGCCACGGCGTATCATCGGTGGAAACAATCCGGAGTCCACTTACATGGGCAGGGGAGTCCTCTTTATTAATGTTCTAGCATCAGTTTTATTTAGGGAGTTATATTTAGAAAGTTTGATGAGTATTTAAGTTGTAGTTAGGGCTTAATTTTGGGATCATCGAATTATTATTGAGAAATTGGAGCCTGGTGGCTATTGGGCAAACGGTATTCCCGTTTGATTATTGTTCTTCATTTCTGCTTTTAACAATCTAGTCCGACCTGCCGGAATTTTTTTCCAGAGATGACTTACACACGATCGACAACTGAGAGACTGTAGAAGATGGAGTTCAAGCAAGAAGTAGGGGAGGTTCAGGTGGTGAACGAGAAATCGGAAGGAATCAAAGAAGCTCTCGTGCGCTTGTGAAGCCCAGAGAATCATCGACAGCAATCGATGGGCAATCGGAAGGGAAAGCAACAACGACCCAAACTGCCGCTACTGGAGGCGCGGCAGTTGAACCAGCGGCGGTCATGGAGTGCACGAATTCTGAAATCATGCCGGCGACGTGTTCTGCAGTCCAATTGCCCACATTCGATGGGTCTGATCGCATCGGCTATTTAGCCTACGCAAATAAGAAGTTTGAACTGCGTGAATCAAACAGGACTGGAAAGTGCGCACAGCTGTTGTGGCTACGGAGGGACCGGCTCTTTACTGGATTGCGTGGCTTAGATCCCGTAAGCCCAGATTGACATTGGACGAATTCGCGCAAGCTTTGGTGGCACGTTTTGATACGCGGTTCAAAGGGAATCCGTTTGAGCAATTGGCAGATGTGAAACAGACGGGATCGGTAGATGAATATGTGTCCTTGTTTGTGCAGTTGGCATGTCAGGTACTATGGCTATTGGATGCTCATTAGCTGGGGCACTGTGCAGTTAGAAGCTCACTTTGTCTCCTGCATCCAGCTGATTTGGAGACCGCCATGGAGCTTTAAAGGGATATAGAGGACCATTTATCTGTGCAAAGCGGCGGACATGACCCGCAGCCTCGGGGTAGCTTTGGACAGCGGGCGAACGGGTCCTTCAAACCCTTAAACTCGCATACGGATTCAGCAGGAACCGGCAATACAACAGGAACAGCAAGCATCACCTCCAAGTCAGCAAGCAATACGCTAACTACTCAGTCCCGAACACCCGGACAGTCCCTAGTGCGAACTCGATTCACTCGGCTTTCACCGCAAGAGTTGGCAGATCAGAGGGCTGCAAGAAACCTTATACACCAACACATTTGTGTCCATTGAGAGTTCTGGTTGCAGAGATAGAGAAGTAGTGGTCTGCAACAATTTGAATATTTTTAACCGATGGGGCGGGAAGTAGAGATAGGCGATCAGAGGGCTGCAAGAAACCTTATACACCAACACATTTGTGTCCATTGAGAGTTCTGGTTGCAGAGATAGAGAAGTAGTGGATCTGCAACAATTTGAATATTTTAACCGACGGGGCGGGAAGTAGTGATAGGCGATCAGAAGGGCGAACCAGACAAGGAAGGTGTACTTCCTATGTATTCAATGACAGGGATCTCAAGTCCCCACACTATGTGCTTGTATGGAGTGATGTTGGGCTGTACTGCTACGGTGCTTATTGACAGTGGCGCGAGCCACAGTTTTATTTCTTCATCTCTTGTCACTACCTTGCAGGCACAACCAGACAAGACAACGAAATTCGGGGTTCAACTGGGTGATGGGCGACGATGAGGGTCAGAAGGAGTGTCGCCTTGGGAGGGGTAATTGTGATTTTGGGAGTGGCTTGGTTAGTTACATTGGTTGAGGTGAGTACGAACCAGGAGGCACCGAGGCACTGACAATGGGCTTCGACTGGAAGGGTAGCCAAGTGCTGTTGCGAGGAGGTCCTACCCTTTGTTGCCAGCCGGTAGGACTTCGATTCTTGGTCTGGAGCAAGGAAGTTGAGTTCTGGGCGGTAGTTTTGGAGTCAGAACTCACGAAGCTATTGGCAACGGAGGGAAATTGTTTAGGAGGGGTACTGTGCGAGTTCGAAGAGGTTTGCAGAGATCCATGGGGGCTGCAACCAAATCGAAGTATTGATCACCGCATTGAGTTACTCCCTCGAACCAAACCAATAGCAGTCAGACCGTATAGGTATGACCACATCCAGAAAGATGGGATTGAGAAACTGAGGGATGATATGCCTTTGGCTAAGATCGTTCGGCCAAGTTCCGTTTTTTTTAAGCCCGGTACCTTTTGGTGAAAAAGAAAGACGGGAGTTGGTGATTTTGTGTGTTACAAGGAATTGAATAAGATAACAGTGCCTAACAGCTTGGAATTGCTGGTGAGCTATGTTAATAGACCTTAGAGGATGTTCGAGCGGCGAAGAGTATAGACAGAAGCTAGCGGTGTGGAGCAGCTGCTGGTTAAATGGATAGACCATAATCTTGGTGAGGCTACATGGGTGGAGAAGGATGAGTTCAGGAAGCAATTTCCAGATTCCAACCTTGGGGACAAGGTTGTTTCGGAGGGGGGTGGAATTGATAGCGAGCAAGAGCTAGGGAAGCATGAACCACGGCCTTTGATCGTGTATCGTCAACGGAAACAATCCGGAGTTCACTTATGTGGGCGGGGGAGTCCTCTTTATTTATGTTCTAGCATCAGTTTTATATTTAGGGAGTTATATTTAGAAAGTTTGATGAGTATGTAAGTTGCAGTTAGGGTTTAATTTTGGGATCATCAAATTATTATTGAGAAATTGGAGCCCAGCAGCTATTGGACAAATGGTATTCCCGTTTGATTATTGTTCTTCGTTTCTGATGTTAACACAAACACAAAGATGTCCCTGGGGAATCTCAAACCCATGACCTTTTGGTCATAGGCAAGGCACTTTCACCATTGTGCAACGAGTAAGGGGGCAATACTCTTTCAGTTAAAGCTAAAAGAAAAAACTCATTCCACATGCAAGCAAAAAAGAAATTAAAAAAATAAAAAAAGAACCAAAATGAGCTCCCTAAGAATTTAACTGTATTTTAATGTTGAATTGCAACTATGGCATTTATATATTTCCTCTATTCTGTATTACGCCATTCTCACATGGAACCATGAAAACTAGGAAGGGCTCCAAACGTGAATTACAGTTCAAATATACATCAAAAGTAGAAGAAAAAGAGCTCAAAACTCTCATATGCAATGCAACAAGGAGTATTATTTTCTAAGCTATGTTAGAACTTGTACATCAGCCTACTCACTAAAGGTGGCAAAAAAAACAGATAACAAGATGACGGAATCAGCAATTTATTAACCTAGAAAAGCTGATGAATGGTATGTGCCATAAAATTCCATCAGGAATCAAGTGCAATTAAGAAAGACACTGATCTGACAAAACTGCAAAAGGGATTTAGAAATTGGAAGCCAACTAACCAAAAACGATGCAAAATGCTCAGATGTCATGACAGCATTAAAACCAACAACAGGTACCAAAGCTGCTAACAGTGTTCCTAATACAACCTGCATTAGAAAAGTTAAAGGTTTTGAATGAGAACAGTGATAGATCAGTCGAAGAAACAAACAATATAAAATTTCTCCAGTGATGCCAGACAAAGTCACATGCTACATAATAAACCAGATACTACAGAATAGGTACACTGTCGTGGAAATGTTGCACCACCAAAAACATATTCAAAATTTGAACTATTTCAGCAACACAGGAGAAAAGGAAACTGTGGTCATTGCATCAAAGATGATAACTATTTGTGACTTCCAACCATCTTTCGTATCGTCAATGCAGATATATCAAAACCTCTCTCCCAACACCTCCAAATCGAACAATAGTTTCCAACAAAGGAAAGAGGGAGCATGTCAAGACGTCCCACATTAGATCCACATGAAAGCATAGATGGACATAAAAGTAGGGATCAATAATTAACTCTTGACTATGGATTTGGTGAAAGTGAGGGATCAAATTTATATGCTTAACCTTTGGTCTGACCTGGACCTACATGGAAATGGGCTACTCGGTGTGGGCCTAAGGGTTGCCACCTGGATATGGGCCAAAAGGTGGATTGCAACATGTGGCATAAAGTTAGGAGCCCTAACTAGTCCAAACCACAGAGCTTATTTAATTAATATCTTAATGAAATTCAATTCAATATCAAATATTGTTAATTATATTATTTTTTTAATATATTATCAAAATAATATTATTAAATTAATCTTTTATTTTGTATCTTGGTTTTTATATTTTATAAAATAAATAAGATAAACAGATTATTTATTTATTTTTAATATGATTTTATTTTCTTTTTTTATTATTATTAAATTAATTATTATTTATATAATATTTTAATGCTTTTCTAAACCTATAAACTTAAAAAATCAATCTTATCAAATCCAAACTCATACTCATTCCCTTTCCCTATATTATCAAACTCATACTCATAGCGATTACCAACAGTTAAACCAAACGTCCCTACAATAAATAACTCTCAACTGATCATATGTCTAATTGTCCAATATAATATTTGAAGAGAGACCATTAAGACATCATGTTAGGATATTTTATAGTTTTGATGTGTCTCAAATCCAAACTCATACTCCTTCCCTTTACTATCAAACTCATGCTCATAATGATTACCGACAGTTAAACTAAACGTCCCTACAATAAATAACTCTCAACTGATCATATGCTTGATTGAAATTGTCTTCTTTGTTTCCATTATCCAATATAATATTTGAAGAGAGAGACCATTAAGACATCATGTTAGGATATTTTATAGTTTTGATGTGTCAAACCAACTCAATCGTTACTTATCTGTATAGAACTGACTTGACTAGACTGGTAAGTTAGAGTGATTCCATATACATAATCTTGTTTAGATTTATTGAGTTGTAATAAAATAGGAATCAACTTGTCGAACTGATTTCCAGCCAGTTATGTCAATATCAGTTGAGTAGGAGACTCAACTGATCAGCTAAGAATCAAGACAAAGGGTTAAAAACAAAGTCTGTGGGGATACAAAGAACAAGTCAATCAGGAAAAGACAATTGTCGAGAGAAGACAGAGAGAACTAAGGTTTGACCATGAGGAAGGAACAATATTTTATCTACAGAAATATAATAAAAGAAATGATGCATATTTTTTAGACGAGAAGCAAAGACAAGACAAATTTCTCCATCCAGAGTAGTTCAAGTGGCTACATTTATGTATTACGCATTCTCTCTTAAATCCTTTTTTACATTCTGTACAAAGTTAAAAGAGAAGGTAAAGAGATAACAAACTTTTTTTCAAAGTGGCTTCACTGATTAAAGTTATGTATTAAATAGTTGCTCTCAAACTTCCCCACATCTTGTAAGGGGTAAAGACTCCCTGAATCATAGACGTATCCAAATAACTAAGAAGATAATTTATATTCACTCATATTCACTCCTATTGCTAAAGCTACACAAATACATCATTTGCTTTAGGCTTGCACAAGATACTTACAAGCGGAGCATAAGCAATGTAGAGGCGTGAAGAATAGCGACCAGTTACAATGCATAGCAGCACATGCATTGGGATGAGATTTATAATAAAGGTGTACCCTCCCCAAGAGCAAACCTGAAGAAATACATGAAAGGAATGAACACTTTCATTGAGAATGAATATAGTAAGATGGACTGGTGAAAAGGAGAGTAAAATCTTCATTTGTTCGTTAACCTACCATGTAAAAGTATGCTATTGCATTAAGAGTAGCATAAAAAAGGGATCCTGTATTTAACGTCTGCAGTGAATGAACAAAAATTGGTTAACAGAATTACCATATTTCAAGTAATCACTCTATATTAGTCCTGAGAAATATATGAATCAGAAAATACAATGTTTGTAATGAAAATCATTAGTTGTTACAAGGAAATATTAGTATTTGAGCAACAAAAACATCAATATTTCACCTTTACATAGAGATAGAAAGTGAAGATCAAAGCAAATATAGCCACTGCTTCATTGTCATAGCTGCCAGCTACAGATCGAGATATATATGATGGCACCTACAAGAAGAAAAGCAAAAGACTTTCTGAAAAATCCCAGATTGATGCAGCAGCATGCTTAATATAAACATGTCATTGGACATGAAAGTCCAAGTTTGATGCAGCTTCAAGAAAAATGGTCGTGTCACGACCCTATGAGAACACCATTTATTTATAGAAAGAAAACGCTTACTGATCTGAAAATAATTCATAAACAAAAATAACTCTAGACAAGACTGGATGTTGTCTTATTGGTTATGGCAGATACAAGATACTGTCCTCCAGATTTAGATGAAACAACGGACAAAGATATTGAGGATATAATACCATGGCCAGAAGAGCAGCAGCAGTCAAGCCAGCACCAGTACCTTTGATTTCCTAGACAACAAAAGCTTCATCAAATAGTCTCTCCAATGAAAGATTCTATATTGAAGTCCATAGATTTATAAAGTACCTTTGTTAGAAGGTATGTAGCCCATGAAGCAAAAGCTGAAAATATAGGAGCAGTAAACACACAAACAGTTTCCACTGATAGAGGGACATTTATGGAATTCAATAGCCTGCCAATAAATATCAAGTGAAATTAAATCATTGTATCAGGGCAATGAAACAACGAAAAGGGGTACTAAAAAGTGCTTGAACAAAATTTTGAATAACTACATAATTATCTGTAAATCTTGATAAAATAAAGTTTCTCTTACCCATATACTGATATTTATAAAAAACAATAATCTAAAGATCATACCTCCATAAAGTACCCGCAGTTAGTGTAAGTCCAGGGTAGACGGTTCCTCCAATCACACGTCCGAGTGGATACCTTTCCAAGAATCTCAAATTACCGCAGTACAATAATAGTAGCCAGTGGGATGCAATTGTAAAGTTTCCTCAGAAACAAAAATAGTAGTGGCAAATAATAGAAATTACCATGTTCGGTCATCAAACCAATTCCAAAAGTCATATACTCCACTTTTTACAAGATACTGCAATCAACAGGAGTAATGTCACAATAATTGTTGTAGTTTTAAGCAGACATCAATAGATAAGGACTACAGATTTTGAAATACAGGAGACAAAACAGAATAGAGTTAATAATGGTCAGTTCTTTGTACTACGAAGGGATTAACACTAATTTGTGTTACATCCACTGTTTCCAGCAGAAGAAAATAATTTGCAACAGGATACTGAAGCTCGCCTGGCAACTCAGATGACCAACTATGTAAAGAAAAAGCACAAAGGGTAGCATGTATATCAGAACATCATCTCACAGGCATCAAGATGTAGCTTCACAGTATGACATGTACTACTCAGCCCTTATTCAGAAGAGACAAAGGTCAAAAGAAAATTTCAACACATTACCAGTCATAAAAAGACCAAAATGCTCTCTTTTGTATTGATAAAACCCAGATCATATGATATACTTTTCTTCAAAGTCCATGGCTCGTTCTTCAGATCAGTGTGTATTAATGCAAAGTCCTACAATGTTATCTTCGGGTTTAAGTGTATTTTCTCTATCTCCACTAACACATCCATCTGATTATATATTTATTGGCTGATTGCAATAATATCATTTCAAATACCCAGATGTAAAGGATGTTAGATTAATTAGACATCTCCCATTACAAATTCAAGTGACCAGTTTAAAAGGCTATATCATCAAAAATCTAACTTTTGATATTAAAATAGGGTTCAAGTTGTGAAGAGAAAACATCCAATGAAGCAAAAAATGCTATTTCTATCATAAACATAGTCAGGAGCATTAAATGAGAACCTCTCTGATATCATCTCTAAAAAAAGAACTTTTCAAATCACAAAACACCGAAAAATATGACCGAGCCTGAAGCAGTGATCAATTCCATTCATTTGACAGTTTCCTTTAAACAAAATATGATCTCTCCAAAACTTAACCTTTGATACTCCACATTAAAGCAATAGTGATTTGAATTTGAATTCCACTAAGAATGACAAAACATAAAATATTGCACTATTTATAGCCTTAAACAGTTCACTATCGTTGTTTGCAATTTACCAAAAGCAGGCATGTAAATCCTACTGCATCATTTAGCAAATTGTGATATGTATCCTTTTAAATTGGTTAGCCCCTGGCAATAACATCTCTCAGAGGAGTATCCTCCGAATAAAAATAATTACATAATTACTAAACATGGAAAGAAGCACTCCCTTTCTTGCACAAACTGATCAAGAAGAATAGCATTGTCTAATAAATTCCAATAACAAAAACAAGACGAACCTGTGTCACTCGATAATTGAAATAAGGATCGAATTCGTGAATCACACTCTCGTACTTAATCACCTGCGCATAACAACATTCAATGAACAAAGCCCCCAAAGAATTAATCATTTTATCAATCCTGTTCAAGCTCAAGAGATTAAAACACACACAACTTCCCAACATATCTTTTAACCTTATACATTTTATAATTAAGGGTACCGGTCGATCAAAAATATAATTAGCATAATGAATCATAGGACGCTGACGAAGAAGGGAGGAGGGTTTACTGAGAAGAGACGGATCGAGAAAGCTATGACGCCGATCAGTAATAGAACGGAGAAGGAAAGCACATTTCCGAAAGCGTGGCGGAACGTTGCGGATTGTGAAGTCTCCTGCGCCGCCATTGACGCCGTTGATTCAAGTTACACACAGTGAAGTGTAGGACGATGAGACGAGTTTTGTAGCATCAGCAGTGGACTTGACTTTAGAACAGTGAAACTCGTTGGGGAGGCCGGTTTTACGAATAGACGAATATAACCTTGGCAGACAAAATTCGTACTTTTTTTAAGGAAATAAAAATATTAAATAATTAGATGTTAAGACTATCTTTACTAACTAGATTTAAAATGTTTAGATATCAAAAGAATTTAGGTTCACTCTTCAATCAGTTATGTTGAAAACCCACTAAATATATTACTACACAATGTAAGATGTCTTTTCCAGTCTTGGGAAACACCAAAATTCTCTGACTTCTGGGCAATCTTAGTTATCGAGCTTTACCACGAACTTGTCGCTAGGCTCTTCAACTGACTTCAATCTTTCAAGCCTTACCATGAGTGCGGATTAGGCATTAGAGATGGATGATAGTGATGTTGTGTATGGAATGTTGTTATAACTACCTTCTCGAAGAACTCAGTAGTTGTCTCGGATTTAGTATATCTCAAATATAATGAACTTCATGGTCTCAAGCTTAAGGCTTAGATCTTGTGATGAACACGAAGGGAATGCTTGGAGTATTTAGAAACCTTGAGTTTCTTAGAGGTGTTATGAAAGTATTGGTTGTGAGTGCATTAGCCTTCTCTCTTTGACCTCTAGAGGTATTTATAAACCCGCACTCCTCCTTTGAGGTAGTTCAAAAAATTAGTTGTTTGACATGACAACTCTTCTAAAACTTATGCAGTTTTTTTCCATTTTCTTTGGGCTTTGCGCAACTTTTGAAGCTTTTTTGTGAATTGTTGGGACCATAAATTCCGACATTAGTATGATATTGTCCGCTTTGGGCATCACAAGCTCTTACGATTTTGTTTTTGGGCACCTTCCCAAAAGGCCTCATACTAATGGGAGATGTGAACTATTTTTATACAAGGAAACCATTTCTTATTTCTCCAATGTGGGACTTTGGATTTGATATACCCAACAATCCTCCCCTCTAACCAAATGGACCACATTCTCGTGGCTTCTCATCGAAGGACCATATACCCATGGCCTCCCATCGAGCAATCTCATCACTTCGATATCCAACCCAAGCTACTCTCTTTCGCATCGGTATTCACAAAGAGGGGCTTCCCACCACAACCGAGTCCTCCAAGCTCAGTTTTTATGAACTAGAGTCCACCACAAACTTGGTCCCCCAACTCTGCCCGAACCTGGGCATTTGTGGGTTCCTCATTCCTACAAACGGGGCCAATTTGTTAAGAACTCATGCAATCGATTCGAACAACATAGTCCACGATCATTCAAAAAAACAAGATTAAGAAAAACACAACAATGCGAGTTACGTGGTTCACTCTTGTGAGCTACGTCCACAGAGGGTGAAAATAAGTTTTATTATCAGTTGCAGGTTACAAGATTCACATGACTACTGATAACCGCAGAAACGGTGAGCAAAAAAATTTATAATTACACCCAAAGGTGATCGAACCCACAGGGACTGTGCAATGAAATATCCAAAGTACTAGCCACAATTTCTAGAACATAAAAGTTTGAGGAGATTGAAAAGGGGTTTTGTTATGAAAATTAAAGATGACAAGTGCAGAAAATTAAAGGGTTTAAAAACAATAAAGGAAAACACAGATCCTAGGGCGGATATTCTAATCATCAACATGCAAATTCATCAACTCAACAATGGGGATAAATTCAGATTCAAGTGGATTAAATTCCTTGGTTAGGCAATTAAACCCTAGATTACTAAATAGTGACTTTATCCTCTCGGTCTCAAGAACACCAATTTAGTTAATCTCAATAATTATCTAATATAATCCTACAAATTAATTCTTGTTGGTCCCTGATCAGAGTCGTGTTAAGCAGCGGAAGGCTATTTCACAAATGCAGCGGAATATTTCAAGTTATCTTGCACTTAGTTCCTTTTAAAATGTTTAGTTTAAAGTTGGAGTTAAGATTGTTTCAGATATTCACTAGCAACTTGAGGTTGCTAGGTTTTAAATCAATGGTAGAAACAATAAAACAGTAACAAAGAAACAGGATTTATAGTGGTTCGATCCTTAAGATCTACGTCCACTACACAGTCGAACACTGAGAATTTCCACTAAAACGATATATGAAAGTACAAGGATTCACCGGTCACTTGTAGCAGGTGGTGACCTTTCGAGTCAGCCACTACAAAGCTATCCTCCGTCACTTTATCTTTTGACAGTTGCGGCTAAGTCAAGGGCGACACCTTCGTAAAACTTATTCTCGCTGTAATGGAAGCTTTTAAGTTCCTTCCTAAACTCTTCTGTGTGTTTTTTGCAACAGCCCGTCTTAGTCAATCTCTTTTTAGAGATGTGACTGTTGGATGCTTCCTAGGATGGAAGTTATCCCAATGATTGATTCTTGAACAAAGTCAAGGTATCTCTTCTTGAATGCAGTGTCAGATATTCAATGTGTGACACTTTTGTTGAGAGCTTGAAATTCTTCTTGTCTCTTTAACGTGCTCTCAACTGACTACTCTTTCGCTTTGCTTCGCTTGTAAAGGTTATCTCTCAATAATTGTCTATGCGAATCGTAGAAGCAGTTCTTATCTCTCTTGTTTGGACTTCTCTTTTATGTCTGGAGATTCAAACTTTTGAATCTCCAGACCCGTTAAACACAATGTTCTCTTTGTCCAATAGAGCTGCTGCTTTTTCCATCCTTTTCGGCTTGGTACAGTGCTTTTCACCTACTTTGGGAAAGCTATGTGTCCTTGGTTGTACCCTTTGTCAGAACGGGAGTCTTTGCAGAAGTTGCTGGATATTTCCTTGCTTAGCATTCTTTCGGAGAATGCTGGGAACATATTGCTAAGTCTTTAGACCTTTTGACGCTGAGATCTTCTAGCAGTCTGTCTTTGTATCCAGCTGCTGACTCCTCAGCAGTTTCTTATTCAGCACTTTGAGTCTTGATTCCTGATTGCTACAACTTCTAGCAATCTCCTGAGTATTAGTGAATGCTGACTCCTTCAGCATTCTGTTATCTTTTTACTTCTGACTGCTGAGCATGTATTCCTAGCAGTCGTTTCTTTCAGCATATGACTACCAACTCCTTAGCAGTCATTCTTCTCAGCACTTGACTACTACCTCCTTAGCAGTCATTTATGTCTACTGATGTCTCTAGCAACCAACATCTTTCTGACTTCTGAGAACACTCCTAGCAACCATAATCTTCTGAAGTTGCTTGGAATCTGATTTCCTTTGTTTCAATTGCTGAATCCTTCAGCAATCTTCCACAAGCACTTCTAATCTATTACAACTTGATATATAGCATAAACAGGACTTTACAAATGAGTTGCTAGACTATTCTAGACTTTAGCAATGATCCACCAAAATAACTAAGGCTTTGATTCAACAAAATCTTTACAATTTGATTTAAAGGGAGATTTACAACATAAATTCAGGAATAATTCCCAACAATTTCCCCATTTTTGGTGCGATCAAAGCCTACTAGCAATTGTTGAATCTAAGAAGGAAAAATTTCTGAGTTTACAAGAAATTCTAATACTAGTATCAGATCTAGTCTAGCCATCTAACTCAGAATTTAACCAACTTAATCCTAGCAAATATTGGTTTCAATAAATTCCCCCTTAACAGAAGCTGGGAAATAATCTCGATTAAGCACAAGTAAGTGCTCCTTAGGAATATGCTAGAGAATCTAGCACCCAATTAAACAGCAAGCATTTACCACCAATCAAAAGACAGATTGAATACACGAATAGTGTATATCAACTAAGACACGCAAAAAGTCAGAAGTGGACAATGAGTAGTTGTTTAATTCTGATTCAGTTTCATATATGATTTGAAAGTTGCAAGTACAATGAAACTGAAAAAGCAAAAAGTTTACAGAAACTTGCTAACATATTCAAATTTTGCTTCAAGAGTCAGGAGCTGGCTTCTTATCATATTCATCAAATTTGCCCATCGCCATCTGCACAAATTTGTCATAATACGCCTTGTTTGCCTCTCTCTTAGCAGCCTCCCTCTCTAACTTCTTAGCAAGCTTTTCATTCTCCATCTCAAGCTTCCTGAGCTTGAGTTCTATTTCCTTTTTCTTCAATTCTTCCTCAGCTAGCCTTCGCTCTTCTTCCTGAGCAGCGATCTCCTCTTCTTCTTTCTTCCTCCTAGCAGCCTCAACAATTCTTCTTTCTTCCCCCTCTTTGATCGCCGCCAAAAAGGTTGAGGAGAAAGAATTAACAGTTGACACCAACTACTGCTGAGATTCTGCCACTTCTACCTTCATAACTTCCATGTCTTGCTTCACTCCAGACACTTCTCCTTTTACTCCAGTTACTTTGTCTCTTACTTCTGACACTTCACTTCTCACATCCGCCACTTCTTTCCTCACATCAACAACCTCCATAGTCACTTGTTTAGTAATGGCTATGGGAATGATAGTAGACAGGGCATTTTGAAGAACAAATTGGACAACATCATCAACATAGGAGTGAAAATCATTGGAACTTACATGCAGGGCATGTAACGAAGAATTTGTTAGCACTAACTCTCTGCCCTCAGCAGACTCATGAGTTTCTGCAAGTGTCTCAGCAGCCATATCGGCCTTCTGCTGTACAGCTACTCCCAGTTTATATCAGCTTCTCCTTGTGCCTCCATGTACTTAGCTTCTTCCTCTATTCGCTCAGCCTCCTCCATTCTCCAGGCCTCCTCCTCTGCCTGAGCAAGTTCAGGTGCCCTTGCTTCTTCTACTTCAGCAGCTTGCGAAGCCCTTATCTCTTCCAAGATTTCATCCACCAGAAAATGTACAAGCAATTTATCCTCGGTGTTATGACATACGATCAACTCACGGCTCTTGTTCTTTTCCAATTCTTTCTGCTCTTGATCAGCAGCCAACTTAGCCAACAACCTCTCTCTCTTCTTAGCCTCATATTCGGCCTGTCGTCGTCTATATTTAGAAGCAGCCTTGGCTTGGTGCTTAGAAAGCTGAATTCGAGCATCAGAGTCACCATCTCGAGCAAAATTGGATTTGGGCAGTGATTGGGAGTCGGAGAGCACGATGGATGCGAATCGCCTAAAGTCGAGCCATGACTTGCTTGTGAACTGCTTGGTGCAAGGCACATGATCTATCCAGTCATTCGTCCACTTCTCTTCTTTGCGCCAATAGTTAAGGCCCCTCCTGGCCATTAACAACATCCTCTCTTTGAAGCATAGTTCGTGTATGATGTAGTCATACACCTTCCATCTCCTCAGCTCACTTTCTAAAACTTTTCCTTCTTTGGTGTCCTCATCCAACTCCACAGAAAAATATAGAGGCAATATCTCTCTAGACCTCAGCAGATACAAAATCTTCAATTTCAGAAGTCCATTGAAAAATGTCAGAGTTTACCTCTTCGTTGACGGAGACCGCCGCACACCATTGGGCTATTCTCCTGGACTTGAATCTTCTTCCAAGAAGTCCATTAAAGGGAACTCTTAGCGCCTGGTTGATTCCTGTTGGGATCTTTTGGAGAAATCTAGCATCAAATACATCATCTGACTCTCCATCTGAATCAGAGTCTGAATAGCATGTGGTTAAAAAGCTTTGGTCTTCGTCCTCCTCTTGCATCTGTTCAGCAGTTGAAGGAATGTCAGTGCTAGGCCTCTCCTCAGCACGCGGACCCTCAGCTCCACCATCATAAATGCTAGCCTCCTACTCAGCATTCAATCCCGAGCCAGAACTCCCAGCATTCACAACTCTCTGAGGCCATCCCTCAGCAGGTTGCTGAAAACTGGAATGTTGTCTTCCTTCAGATTGAGCACTACTGCTACCACATTAGACTCCCTAATGAAAACCCCTCCTTAGCTTTGATGACGCTCAGGAGCATCAAACACTCCTGTCCTCAGCAATTTGCTAAAGTCCTTATCGGACATAACATCCTTATCCAGCAGAGTGGTGGGAACTTCTGTAGTTTGCTTCCCTTTCTGTAACTTAGCATCCTCACTAGCTGCATGCTCTTCAGCAGTTTTCTTCGCCTGCTCAAAATTCCCATCTCTCACCTCAAAGGTTATGCTCTCCATCTCCTTCATGTATTCCCTCATCTCCTGCTCTTTCTTGTTTCTCTTCCTCTTTCTAGCATTCTCCCTTATAACTTTTAAGCGTTTAGAGAGTGGCTGAGCCGAGAGTGGACTTACTTTCTCTGGTTCCTCAACTGATGAGATTTTTTCAGAGGCTTTGATAAGTTTCCTTCTCTTCTTCTTCTACTCAGGTGTAGCAGCATTTGATCTCTTCCTCTTGGGTATCTCTGCAGGAAGCTGACCCAATCTCTCAGCAGGAAGCTCTCCTAGCTTCTCAATATCGGCAAGGTCTTGGAAGCACCTTTCTGTCTCAGCTGCCTTCCTTGCAGCAGCAATCTCTTCAGGAGTTAAAAGGATTGCATGCTCCAACTATTGAGTGTCTAATGTTGCTGGATCAACATCATTTTCAGACGTGGGTTCTGTGGGGTCTACATTTGATTTGCCCTTTAGAACACGTGGACAAGAATTATCCACAGGAGACAATCTCTTCTTGGTTTGCGGAATGTAATCAGTATGAGATAGTGGCTCACCCTTGTCGAGTTTGGATTTGTGCAAGTAAGTCTCAATAAACTTGCTGACCTTCAGCCCGAAGTTTACGTTGGACGAGAAGGTCCCCTCCTCCTTAATTTCCATGTTCTTCTTCGCATGATCCAACAATCGCTCGAAGAAGAACTCAGCCCAGTTCCCTTGAATGCCATCTACCAGCACCATCAGCACGACGTACTTTTTTTGCAGAAAGTTCTGAGTACGACCCAGCGTCGCACTGGAACATCTTGATCACAAGATCAGCAAGGAGTCTGTAATCCTCCTAGAACTGATTGATTGGTGCTGCCACCTTCCAAGTGATCTCCTTCCCTAGACGGTCTTTCTTCAAGTCAGGCTTCTTCCACAGCTTCCACCTAGCCTCCGTTTTGTCTGTTTTGGTGACTTTGTAGCTTGCGATATGTGGGCCTGAGTTTCGAAGCCCAAACTTCTTCGCAAGTACCTCAGCACTCACCGTTATGATTGTTCCAAAAATAGAAGTCTTGAAAGACTTGATATCTTTTGCTACAACCGCCCTTGTATAGAACTCAGAGACCATGTGATGTCGGAACCTCAGAGGTTCGGCAGACAAGTATTTGACCACCTTTTCCTTCGCCAAGGTGTCCATCACCCAATTCGGAAAATTGCGAACAACAAGAGGCGTATAAAGAATCCGGTCCTTCATGACCTGACCGACTCTCTTCTAAGCATTGGAAAGACCAGATTGCTCCTTTTTCTTTGCTAGTGTTACCAGACGAGCGTACGAAATTTCATCTTCGACCTCTTCCTTCTTAATAATTCGAGTAAAAGCGGGTGCATGCCTTTCGTGAAGTGGCATGACATCAATAGGAGCTTGGTCTATCCTTGGTCTTTCGTGAAGAACTCAGCCCAGTTCCCTTGGATGCTTGAATGCTTAAAATTCTAGGGGATTCAAAGTGCAGAAGGTTTAAAAAATTTGATGAAGTGCAGTTTATGTACCTTTTGAGTAATTGATCCAACGGTTGGAGGAATCACCGCTTCAAATCCAATCGACGGTTCAGGAATTCGGAGACGCTTCGTATGGTATCCCATGCCCCTATGGACTTGAGTGCTTGTGTCGTGTCATCTCCTGGTTTGTCGCCGCCTGTTGCATGCATTAAATGCATCGTGTCCAACACATTTATTAAATTTAAAATTCCAAATATTCCCGCTTTAACTTTCCGAAAAGTCGAAGATTACCGAGAGCTTGGACTCAGCAATCAACTAGAAGTGGGAGCCTTAGCAATCATATGAATTGCTGTGAGCTTGGACTCAACAATCAAATTCTAGCATACACATATTGAGAATTGAGAGCTTGGACTCAACAATCATTTTCTAGCAACCGTCTGTACCACTTATTGAATATTATAACTTAACATTTTGATGAAATGCTGAGAGCTTGGACTCAGCATTCAATCTCTAGCAAACGTCTGATCTTCTTGTTATAATATCACACTACTTAGGAACTGGTGAGAGCTTGGACTCAGCATTCATTTGCTTTTTTGCTTAGCAATCGTATCTCAGCAACAAGATTCAGCACCTTAAAAATGTAAGCTGGGATACGTTTTTCTCCATCTTTTCTGAAAATAACCAGAAATCCTAGAAAACTAGAAATCCAGAAAGAATGAGAGTTTGAACTCATTCATCCACAGCTTCTTCTAACTCCATGAGGCCCAACTTTAGACATAGTTCTTTGAATATGGCCTCAGCAAGCGGTTTGGTGAAGATGTCTGCAAGCTGATCTTGTGTGCATATATATTGAACATCGATATCATTTTTCTCTTGATGATCTCTTATGAAATGATGCCGAATATTGATGTGCTTTGTCCTGGAGTGATGAACAGGATTCTTCGTGATGCACCTAGCACTGTTGTTGTCATAGTAGATTGGCACGCATTCTGAAGGAATGTCATAATCTTGTAGTTGCTGCCGAATCCACAATACTTGAGCACAACAACTTGCGGCTGCTACATATTTGGCTTCTGTTGTAGACATCGCCACCGACTGTTGCTTCTTGCTAAACCAGCTTATGAGCTTGTGTCCTAGGAATTGGTAGGTGCCACTCGTGCTTTTCCGATCGATCTTACATCCTCCAAAGTCTGAGTCTGAATATCCGTTGAGTGCTAGCCCATCAGACCTTGGATACCAAATTCCTAGACCTTCTGTGCACTTGAGGTATCGGATTATCCGCTTAGCAGTCTCCAGATGCAACTTTTTGGGATTTGCTTGATATCTCACGCAAACTCCTACAGCATAGGAAATATCTGGTCTGCTAGCCGTTAGATAAAGCAAAGAACCGATAATACCTCTATAAAGCATAGGATTCACAGCTTCCCCTCCTTTATCAAGGGCAATTTGGCAGCTCGTGCTCATAGGAATCCTTAAGCTCTTTGTCTTTTCTGGGCAATACTTAGCAATGAGATCTCTTGTGTATTTCCTCTGATGTATGAAGATCCCTTCACTTGATTGCTGAACTTGGAGTCCGAGAAAGTAAGAAATCTTTCCCATCATACTCATCTGGAAGTTACTCTGCATTAGCCCAGAAAACTTGTCACACAAGGTTAGATTCTTAGAGCAAAAAATAATGTCATCAACATATATTTGCACAAGTAATATACTTCCTTCATCCTTAATTTGAAAGAGAGTTTGATCAATCTTCTCTTTCTTGAAACCATTGTCCAGCAGAAACTTAGACAAAGTTCCATACCATGCCCGTGGTGCCTGCTTTAAACCATATAAGGCTTTCCTGAGCCTATAGACTTGGTTTCCTTGTTCGAAGCCCGGTGGTTGCTCAACATATACCTCTCCTTGAGCTCATCGTTATGAAAAGCACTTTTCAGGTTCATCTGCAAGACTGAAAATTCATTATGAGCAGCATATGCGAGAAATAACCTTATTGTTTCCAGTCGGGCTACTGGAGCAAATGTTTCATCATAATCGATTCCCTCGCATTGTCTGTATCCTTTGGAAACTAGACGTGCTTTATTTTTTATGACTACTCCTGATTCATCCTTCTTATTCTTGAAGACCCACTACGTTCCAATGACACTTTGATGCTTGGGTCTGTCTACTAGATCCCAGACTTGATTGCGCGTGAATTTAGCTAGCTCCTCCTGCATAGCATTCACCCAATCTGTAGATTGTAATGCATCTTCAATCTTTGTAGGTTCTTCATGTGATATGTAGCATGCTAGCATTGCATTTCCTTGTCTCGTCCTTGTTGGATCGTTGATGTCGTCAATGATAGAATCTAGAGGATGATCACGTAGCTATCTCGGTTTTGGGTTGCTGGGTGCTGGGGTTTCAATGCTTGCATCGTCTGTTGGATTGTTGTCTGCTACATCATTTTCATCAGCAATCATCTTGAATCTCAGCATTCTGAATCTCAGCATCTTGAATCTCAGCATTCTCATGAGGTGCATTATTGATATCCAGATGCTCAGCATCGTCCTTGGTAATGTCCTCAGCAGCGCCCAATCCTTCTTCAACATCTTGTGCTGGATTTGGGATTTCTTCATCATCTTCATCGATTGATCCCATAATTTCCAAATTATTATTAAGATAAATTTGTTTGGAGGCCTCAGCATGATCGTTAGCATCACTGGCCGTTTCAGCAGTTTGGTCACCTAATGAGTGCGTCTGTGTTAGATTACAATCATTCATCCACTTAGTCGAATCAATCTGCATATTTTTGAAAGAATTCTAGTTAGATTGACCATGGACATCATTAGTCTTATGATTGCCATCTTTTTGCTCTCTTATAATCCTGCGCACTAAAGTAGACTCATAAAAAATAACATTGCATGTTATTTCCACAACTTGAGTCGTCTTGTTTAACACTCTATAACCTTTGTGAGAAGGATGTCCATATCCAAGGAACACACCTTCATCAGACTTAGGCGAGAAAGTGTTAAGCTTTGACTTCCCGTTATTATGAATAAAACATGTCGAACTAAAAGCACGAAGATGAGTTAGAGAAGGCTTACGACCATTATACACTTCGTATGGAGTTTTGTTGAATCTTCCATTGATCGTGCTCCTGTTTTGAGTGTAGCAGACAGTCATGACTGCTTCGCCCCAATACTTCCCACTCAGCTCAGAGTCGGCTAGCATCGACCGCATTGCTTCTTTTAAGGTCTTATTCCTTCTTTTTGCTAGCCCATTCTGTGGGGAGTTCTAGCAGTAGATTTCTCGTGCCCGATTCCAGTTTCGGCGTAAAAATCCATTAGGATGTCGTTGCAAAACTCTGTCCTATTGTTTGATCTTATACTCTTAACGGTGACTTCTTTGTTGTTTTGCTCCTTTAGGATCAGCTCTGGTAGGATGAGTTTTACTTCATCTTTTGTCCTTAGCAGCCTGACCCACGTAAACCTGGAGAAATCATCAACAACCACAAGAGTGTAAATCTTTTTACTTACAGTGGCTGGAGTGATAGGGCCAAATAGGTCCATGTGCAATTGCTCAAGGATTCTCTCAGAAGTGGCCTTCTCCGAATTTGTTTTGAAGGATGCCTTCGTTTGCTTCCCTTGCTGGCAAGCTTTGCATATGCCTTCCTTTCTGAAGGTCTCCTCAGGCAATCCCACGACAAGTTTGTGCTTGGCTAGGTAGTTGATGGTCTTGAAGTTCAAATGAGTCAACCTCTTGTGCCATAGCCAATTTGTTTCTTCCTTGTTGAATGCTACGAAGCAGGAATGTTGTTGGCTGCTTTGCCAATCAACAATGTATAGGCCACCCTTGAGGATGCCTCTTAGCTTCACTTCACAAGTAGCATTGTCAACAATTTCACACCCAGTGTTAATGAAAGAAACATTGTACCCATTTTCGCTCAATTGGCTGATGCTCAGCAGATTGTGTTTGAGGTTGGAGAGGAGAGCAACGTTGATGATCCTTATTCCATTTTGCTCTATGCATCCTCTCCCAATCACTCTTCCGTTGCTATTATCACCAAACATGACTGTTGGGCCATGAATTCTTTGAAGTTCTGAAAATAATTCTTCTCGCCCCGTCATGTGTGCCGAGCAGCCACTATCTAGGATCCACTCATTTGACATGCGTGATGTCTTAGCTCTTGGACCCTGTTCCTGCAAAAAATCAACAAGTTTGTTTAGGTACCCGCTTAGCATCGGGTCCTGCAGGATTAACATGGGTCATGGTTCCTTTTGGAACCCACATCTTAGTGATCTTCAAGATTTTCTTCTTGACATCACTTTTAGCAACCTTCTCCGCCTTAGTTGGATAAACAAGTTTTGCATAATTTGAATGAGGTGGAGTGGTGTGCTTAGCCGTTATAGTCCTTTTAAAAAGAAAACAATTGGACTCAGGCCTCACATAGGTGTTCCTCCTATGTGGTGTGAATAGCTGATACGGTGGTCTTACAGCATGGTATTCAACCTGCTTGCCCCTATTGAAGGTAAGATTTGCTGTCGTAGCATTGGATGCACAATGCTCAGCATTAATCCTAGACACTGCTGAGTGTAGCTTAGCATGCATTCTCTTGGTCCTCTCCTGAGATCCAGGAGATGCATTCTTTTTACGCCAGTCCTTCTGCTTAGCATTTGATGACTCAACAATTGTCTTTTCCTTACCTTTTTCTTTAGCATTGAATTTTCCAGCAGAATTGATTGTAATCCTTTTCTGCTTAGAAGATTCAGCATTTCCAATCAAAACCTGCTTAGATGTTTTTCCCACGACTTCAACACATCCAAGCCCCACTCCCGATTTATCATAATGATTTCTCTGTTGGCTAACAATGGCATTTAGAACTGCCTTGCTTGTTGTGTAAGCACAAATGCAATCCTCATTAGTTTTATTCTTCAAAACTAGATTCTCCTTTTCAATATTTTAAAAGTTTTCAGCAAGTTTGGAGTAATCAACTTTGAGTTTTAAAAATTCCTCACCATCAGACCTAGTCTTTCGACTTCGTCGGTTAGAGATATAACTTTGGTTTTCAGTGAGGTGCTTTCTTCCACAATAGCATCTTTCAAAGCGTACATTTTTGAAAATTCTAATGAGAGGTTATTGAGATAATCATCCTCGAAATCTAAAGAAGAAGAATCCTCCGATTGATGCATGATTGCTGAATTTGAAATGCTAATAGGGTTTACCTCCTGAGCATCGACTGCTAGAGCCAACTCAGCAATTTGCTCATCTTTAGCATCCAGATTATCAACGATATTCGCCATTAGGACCAGCATGGCCTCTTCATCATCCTCTTCTGAGGAGTAATATTCCTCTTCATTGTCAGGAATATCGGGCACTTCTGTCCTGGTCTGCAGTGCTCTAGTGACTGCTCGGACTGCTCTCCTCCCAAACCTTTGTTTGAGATGCTCTCTTTCTTCTTTGCTCACCCTAGGACATTCGTGCTTTAGGTGGTCTGGCGAGTTGCATTCAATGCACGTCCTTGGCTTCCTTTCTGCTGGTCAAAAGGATGGTGTGAGCTTAGCTTCTTTAGCTTCCTTTTCTGCTTTTGCTTCCAGCATGAGCTTTTGAAGCTTTCTCATTTGCTCTTCAAGCTCACTGATCTTGAGATCTTCTTGCTGTGAGCTTGAGGTTGAAGCAACCTCCTTTGCTGGTGAAGCTGGTGCAGATCTTTCATTGTTTTAGAAGGGCTTCCTTGGCTTCCATCTTCCCGCATCTTTCTTAGCAAAGAATGTTAAGTCTTTCGAGTTTACAGCGTTTGTTGACGAAGTTTGAACCACAACTGCTTCGTTCTTTTTGGATTGTTGTATGATAAACTCGTGAGTTTTAAGTTGAGCGAATACCTCAGATGTAGTCATTTTGTCGAGGTATCTAATGCTCAGGCTCATCATTTTCACGAACCAATCGCTCCTTGGAAAGAGTTTGGAAATGATTTTATTATTCATTTCTCCATTGTCATAGGTCTTTCCCAAGTTCCTGAGCTCTCCCACGATGGTATTGAATCTTTCTTCCATCACTTGAATGGTTTCACCTGCATGCATTGAGAAAGATTCATATTTGTCAACGGCTACCTGGAGTTTATTTCTTTTCATTTGTTCTGTCTCCTGTGAAGATGCGCACATATAGTCCCACATCTCCTTACCCGTGTCAAAGTTTAGAGCTTCGTCTGCCATCAATGGAGGCAAACAGTCGAGTATCAGCTTCTTTGCTAGATACTCTAGCTGAGCTCTCTTCTTATCCTCTACCATCTATTCGTCAAATTTCTTCTCGACCATTTGTGGTTGCCCCTCAACAGGTGGGCCGACAAAGATATTGGCCTTCATTATCTTAATGGGCCCTTTAGCGAGGACGTCCACCATCTTCGGATGTATACTTTGAAGTTGGATGGTGGCTAGTTTTTGCCATTAGTTGAATTTCTCCTTGTTATACTTTTGGAGCGTGTGATTCATCTTGGAAAGCTTGATGTTCTTGACCTAAAAAAAAGAACAGTGCAAGGAAAATACAGATCTGGTCATAAGCGACTCAGAAGCAGTTAGTCTATTAAGAACTCCTGCTCTGATACCACTTGTTGGTCCCTGATCAGAGTCGTGTTAAGAAGCGGAAGACTATTGAACAAATGCAGTGCAATATTTCAAGTTATCTTGCACTTAGTTCCTTTTAAAATGTTTAGTTTAAAGTTGGAGTTAAGATTGTTTCAGATATACACTAGCAACTTGAGGTTGCTAGGTTTTAAATCAATGGTAGAAACAATAAAACAATAGCAAAGACACAGGATTTATAGTGGTTCGATCCTTAAGATCTACGTCCACTCCTCAGTCGAACACTGAGAACTTCCACTAAAAAGATATATGAAAGTACAAGGATTCGCCGGTCACTTGTAATAGGTGGTGAGCTTTCGAGCCAGCCACTACAAAACTATCCTCCATCACTTTATCTTTTGACAGTTGCGGCTAAGTCAAGGACGACACCTTCGTAAAACTTATCCTCGCTATAATGGAAGCTTTTAAGTTCCTTCCAAAACTCTTCTGTGTGTTTTTTGCAGCAGCCCGTCTTAGTCAATCTCTTTTTAGAGATGTGACTGCTGGATGCTTCCTAGGATGGAAGTTATCTCAATGATTGATTCTTAAACAAAGTCAATGAATCTCTTCTTGAATGCAGTGTCAGATATTTAATGTGTGACACTTTTGTTGAGAGCTTGAAGTTCTTCTTGTCTCTTTAAGGTGCTCTCAACTGACTACTCTTTCACTTTGCTTCGCTTGTAAAGGTGATCTCTCAATAATTGTCTTTTGCGAATCGTACAAGCAGTTCTTATCTCTCTTGTTTGGACTTCTCTTTTATGTCTGGAGATTCAAACTTTTGAATCTCCAAACCCGTTAGACACAACGTTCTCTTTGTCTAATAGAGCTGCTGCTTTTTCCATCCTTTTCGGCTTGGTACAGTGCTTTTCACCTACTTCGGGAAAGCTATGTGTCCTTGGTTGTACCCTTTGTCAGAACGGGAGTCTTTGCAGAAGTTGCTGGATATTTCCTTGCTTAGCATTCTTTCGGAGAATGCTGGGAACATATTGCTAAGTCTTTAGACCTTTTGACGCTGAGATCTTCTAGCAGTCTGTCTTTGTATCCAACTGCTGACTCCTCAGCAGTTGCGCATTCAGCACTTTGAGTCTTGATTCCTGATTGCTACAACTTCTAGCAATCTCCTGAGTATTAGTGAATGTTGATTCCTTCAGCATTCTGCTATCTTTTTACTTCTGACTGCTGAGCAAGTATTTCTAGCAGTCGTTTCTTTCAGCATATGACTATCAACTCCTTAGCAGTCATTCTTCTCAGCACCTGACTACTACCTCCTTAGCAGTCATTTATGTCTGCTGATTTCTCTAGCAGCCAACATCTTCCCGACTGCTGAGAACACTCCTAGCATCCAGAATCCTCTGAAGTTGCTTGGAATCTGATTTCCTTCGTTTCAATTGCTGAATCCTTCAGCAATCTTCCACAAGCACTTCTAATCTATTACAACTCGATATATAACCTAAACAGGACTTTACAAATGAGTTGCTAGACTATTCTAGACTTCAACAATGATCCACCAAAATAACTAAGGTTTTGATTCAACAAAACCTTTACAATTTGATATAAAGGGAGATTTACAACATAAATCCAGAAATAATTCCCAACAATTCTTCTTTTTGAGACAGAAAATAATTGCATTCAATTCATTTTTCCTATTATCAATTTTTACCTCTCGGTCCTTCAATTAATAACTACAAACCTAGATTCAAATTCATCTCTCGATCCTTCTTTAAATCTAGATTCGATAAATTAAGCTCAAGGAATTGAACCATGCTATTGAGTTTATTTTATTTAACATGCATCAGAGAAGAATACACATAACCCTAGAACCTGTTAGGGTTCTAGCCACAAAACATGACTTAAACAAAAGCAAAATTATTATTACCTTAGCAATTGAAATTGGAACCTTGAATGTATTCAAAAACTCCAATGTCTTCAATATTCTAAGTAAAATAATGCATAAAAGATAACCTAATTTCGTGCATAATTACCGAGTATTTATAGAGGAGCTAAAATATCCAAACTAGGTATTAGGCTAAAACAACAAAAATCGCCAAAACAGGCCAAAAATTCCATCTCGGGCCTCTGTGTCGATCGATAGGGAGCCTGTGGATCGACACACATGCAGCATTTCGATCCGCCCTGGCTTGTCCTTCGTGTCGATCGACATGCCCGCACTGACCATCGTGTCGATCGACAAGGAGCCTATTGATCGACATGCCTGCACATGTCGAACTTCCTTCTTCTGATTTGCCTCTGATCGACATCCAACCTTCGTGTCAATTGACATGCACCACGTCGATCAATACAGAGGTCCTGCGTCGGATTTTTGGCTTCATCTTCTAACTTGGTCGACTTACTGTGCATCAATCGAAGCGGCAACTCTGTGTAACTCGGCTCTTTCATCATTTCACCTCTTTTTAGCCCTAAATACCTGCAAAACTCACCACGAAGGGCATAACATCCTCTAAAACAGTCTCATGCACATAAACAAGTAAACACATAAACTAATTGCACTGAAACAATGAAGAAAAATATAGATAAGTGAGTATAAATATGAGCTTATGAACTACCACTCAGAACTCAGCTACAAAATTGTTCCACACAGGAAAAAAAGTTTTTTTCTCTGACAACCCTAGTTTTAGCTCGACTAAGAAGAAGAATAACTACTCTAACAGAATTTTAAACCAACTGCCTGATAAGCTCGGATTTTAACTCACTTATCAATATTGTTTTCAAGTGTTTTATTTAGTTTAATTGAGTTTAATTGTATATTTTGAGCATGATTCGGGTTTATGGGGTATTATGCTTGTCATGGTGTGTTTTTACAGGTTTTAGGCCAAATTTATTGGAAACCCGTACTAAAAGCAGCAGATGTTTGAAGAAACAGTCACGACATCTTCCACGCATGGAATCTGAGCACATGGAGCATGGAAATAGAAACATCTTTGAATTAGATTTCCAATGCAACTGGAATTGGGTTAATCAACGTTTGGGAGTGAAAGTTATGTGTAAAACCATGAGACTGCGCAGAAGGATCGAAAGGGGGAAAAAGGTCTCTGTCTCGACCAATTTGACGGCCACGTCGACCAACGCAAGAGGATCCGCATTGACCGACGCAAGCTTTGTGTTGACCAACACAGACCCAAAAAAAGGAGAAATCGAGATTTTTGTGGTTAAATCATATTTTTTGCCATAGATCCCAATTTATACACCTCTACCTCTACAAATACTTGTTTTGCTCGAGTTTTGAGGGTCTTCTCTTGGGGTGTTGAAGTTTGAATTATTTTGGAGAGGATTCAGTTTTATTTTTATTGTAAGTTACATAATGCGATTCAATAATATGTTTCTTGTGTTTCTTTCCATCATGAGTGGCTAGAAACCCTAGCAGGTTCTAGGGCTATGTGTAATTAATCATGTTTGCATGTTAGATTAATCAACTCAATTTGCATGGTTTCAATTATTGATTTAATTGATAGAACTTAGAATTGAAGATGAATCGAGAGATAAATTTGATTCTTAGGTCAAATTCATTGGAAACCCATACCGAAAGCAGCAGATGTTCAAATAAATAGTCACTACTTCTTCCATGCATGGAATCTGAGCACATAGATCATGGCAATAGAAATATCTTTGAATTATCTTTCCAATGCAACTGGAATCAGGTCAATCGGAGTACGGGAGTAAAAGTTATGGCCAAGACCGTGAGACTGCGCAGAAGGATCGAAAGGGGAAAAAGGTCTCTGTCTCGACCGATTTGAAGGCCACGTCGACCGATGCAAGAGGATCAGCGTAGACCGACGCAATCTTCGTGTCGACCGACATAGACCCAGAAAAAGGAAAAATTGATATTTTTATGGTTAAATTATATTTTTGGCCCTAGATCCTAATTTATACACCTCTACCTCTATAAATACTTGTTTTGCTCGAGTTTTGAGGGTCTTCTCTTAGTCTTCTCTTGGAGTGTTGAAGTTTTTGAAGTTTTAAATATTTTGGAGAGGATTCAACTTTACTTTTTATTGTAAGTTAAATTATGCAATTCAATAATATGTTTCTTGTGTTTCTTTCCATCATGAGTGGCTAGAAACCCTAGCGATTTCTAGGGATATGTGTAATTAATAACGTTTGAATTTGATTGATAGAACTTAGAATTGAAGATGGATCGAGAGATGAATTAGATTCTATGTTCGTAATTGTTAATCGAAAGACCGAGAGGTGAAGATTAATAATAGGAAGAGGAATGGAATATAATTGATTTTCTGTTTCAAAAGGAAGAGTAGTCAATTATAGGGATTAAATCTTATATTTTTATTATGGTTAAGTATTATTCTGTTCTTGAGGTCAACCAAGCATATACAGTCACATGATAGTAACATAGGTTAAAATTGTCCAACCAAGGAATTTTAGTACTTTATTTGATTTCCCACCATGATGAGTTGATTGATTTGGCATGTATTCTGATTGGTTATTTGCCCTAGAATCTGTGTTCTTTAATATTTCTTTTCAAAACCCTTTAATTTCTGTCTTGTCATCTTTAAATTTCAAAACCAAAACTCAATTTTCTGTTTACTCAAACAATAAGTCTTTTAACAGTGATTAGTAGATTAGATAATTTCGTTGCACAATTCCTCTGGGTATTTTATAAATTTATTTTCCACTGTGTTTTCAATTAATCTGCGAATTTTGCAGTGATCAAATTGGCGTCGTTGCCGGGGAATTGTTAGATTTTATCTTTTTACTAATTTGTTTAAAGATTATTTGGATTGAGTTTTTATTTTAATTTTATATAAATTATGTATGTGTGCGTGTGTTTGTGTGTGATTTTGTGTTCTGTTTCGACCGACGCATGTGCAGCGCTGGTCGACGTAGAAATTTTTCGTGTGGGTCGACACACCTCTTGTAGGGTTTGAGTCTACGATGGACAGCACGAGTTGCCATTATGAATTTCTTGACAAGGATCGTTCTTAGGATACCAAGAATAAATTTCAATTAAATAAACCAAGCGATCTTATGCATGCTCCTACAAAATTAATTGCACAGGATGGATCTAGAAAATACCTGATTTCACCGTTTGATCTACAGATCTAGATCGGAGAATAACAACGATGAAATAGATCTGGGACGCCGGCGTGGACGGTTGTTCCTACAGATCTGATCTTCTGATCTGTTCCCTTGCTCCTTGGAAATCTGGTGAGGATTATCTACCAAGTTGAATCCGAGATCTGGAGAAATCGATCAAGTTCCTCCCACCGGATTAGCCGCCGCCGTTCTCTCTCAATTATACTGAAAAACCCTAGTTTTCACAACCACTATATGATCTGATAGAGAGAAGGCCTTATATAGTATTAGGGTTTTGAGAAACCCTAACCATAATGGGCTTGAGCAGTTCATGGGCCAGACCAGGGATCAGATGCAAATAATAAAGTGGGCCCTCTTTATTAATTAATCCTTCCTTGTTCAACCCAGAACATAATTAATTAATAAAACATTGTTTTAACCTTCACCACGGTAACAATGCTGACTCGCCCCTTTATTACCACGTTATTAGGAACGGGTTGCACCAAACTAACATGATCCACATATTTAAGGCTTTAGACATTCATTAATTAATTTGGCCTATGACAATTAGCCACAATTAATTAATCTCTTATTTCCTGAGTAATACCACTCACTCCTTTTCACTTATGCCTGAATTAAATAATTCAACCTGCAGGGTTTAGCATAATGAACCTTGTGAGCTCCTCAGGGAATGTCACCATCCTGAAACGGATATGCTTACCTAAACGTCCAGACTAAGCAGGCCACACACAAATTGCCAACACCCAAAATACGGGTATAAGAGTACATGTAAGACTCGCCACCATGGTAAATCAAAGTGTGGTCAATCTGCGTGTGCCCTTTATCCTTCAGTTAGGTTTAAGATCATATGAAGTATGTTAGGGATCTGGCTCATTCATATGTCAATGAGAATGGCACATCCCACTGTTGATCCCATCAATACATAACCATGTACCGACACATCAAGTAGCTAGGATAAGCCCACTTATAAACCGATGTGCCGCAGCTTAGACCGACAGCCTATCCAGAGACCGTCTCAGCTGTGATACTGTTTATATCTCGCTAGGTCAAATGATTCATATGATCCTCTGTGATCTCCTACACACCATATGATCATCCCTATAGGCGAGATAATAGGATATTATGGTTCGTTGTATGTTTGTTCTATCAGACAGCGAATATTGTTGCGGCAACATATATGAAGACCAGTGTATAAAACACTTAATCACATATGCTTTCAGTATATAATCCCAACAATCTCCCACTTATACTTAAAGCATAATACCATTGCTTTACCAAAGTATTAAGTGTGTCTATACTGTCAATCACTCCCACTGCATTCACGTCACCTCTTGTCACGATTTCTCGTATGATGTGATTCTACACATCCTATGTGTTTCACCACCTTGTGAGTCTTGGGTTCCTTTGAGTTTGTCATTGCACCAACATAATCACAATTCCTTGTGATTTAATTAGGCAAACTCAGAACACACACCTCTAGAGGATGGTATCGGAGCTATACTGCTTCTTGCGAAGCTAATGAAGCTGTCAAAAACTCAGCCTTCATTCCGGAATCCGCAACACACTTCTGTGTTAGATTCCTATAACTCCTCCTCCAAGGCCAACACATAGTTAGAGGTCGATTTCCTTTCCTTATGATCCTCCTGGATATCCGATGCCATTCAACTCACAAGGCTCATTCATTAACCAATAAGCCTATCCAGAATTGAAGTGATATCTGTTTAACATGCTTATAGCATAACAGATATCTAACTTCGTTCATTTACAATATAGAAAGATAACTATCTTTCTTGTTATGAACGATACACCACAGAATCAATTTAAGCGACTCGAGATACCTGAACATCCTTTTTCTTGTGACCACACAAGACTTTAATTCAAAAGATGTTCCAAAGTCTCATAAGTCCTACTTCTGAAACTGTTCGGATAACCATCCTTTATGCCTGACAATATCTCCACACCGTTTCCGAATGTGAAAATACCATCTACATAATGTGCAAGGAAAACCACGCTTCCGCTGACACATAACTGGTACATGAAACTCTCATTCTCAATAGACAATATCGAAATGTCTGTTTCATGACCTTGAAGCTCGTTTAAGTTCATACTACCTTGGCTTCGAGACATGATGCTGCACATAACTTATCTGGTTGTCGCATACAGATGTCGTCACCTTTTATCAAGGTACCCGTTTATAAAATACGGATGACTTCATCTATCTTCCAGATATTTAGATACATATGCTCTGTTATGGTTAAAAGAATTTGAATGGGTTTAATAGTTGCAACCAGTGAGAAGGTCTTGTTGTGAAACATACCTTTGCTCACTAACCTAGACATCGAATATACTAGGTTACCATTCAAGCACTTTACTTGTATTTCAATCAGTTACCTATAGCTGGTAAGCTATCTGGCAATCACTGATCCTGATACACAACCATAACCTTTACTGACTCGTTTCTGAATCCATGACTTGACATCATTAAATTGCATCGTTTGTCTTAATAGCTTTGTTGCGCTTTAAGGGATAAGCACAATGTTGTTCGTTAAGCTGGGAACAAGTCCAAAGACTGTTTCCACGAACCAGTACCATTAAGCCTGTTAAGGCAACCTCCCACTGCAACGTTGCTCCTTTTATGTTGTCAGTTAATGGTGCATTAATTTGTGGTTTACCATCTTACACAGGTGACCGCGCAATTGGTACCATACCTTCCAAGGTATGCTCAATATGCCACGGGGTATTTCCTGATGGATTTGAATTGTCTTTTCTAAAAGGTTAGAAAACAATCTCACATTTGGATTCATGGTTTCATCCTATACAACTTGCTTGTAACTAGGATACATAAAACCACCATCTTTTTCGTTTACTTGGAATAGCCCACAAAACAGTACTAGCTTAAACTTTTCTTCTAACCAATCAGTTTCCTATATAAGCTTAACAGCCGAATTACCCATCATTGCCCTTTTGACAGAGTCAAGGTCTGCTAGGGTATTTAGAACTGATTTAGAAGACACTAGCTTAAGCAAATACACAACTGCTTTTGGCGCTCTTCCCAAAAACAAAAATTTGGCAACAACTGGTATAACTTATAAACTTTAAAGAGTCTTATTTCGTTCTACCTACACTATCCCAACAGAGGAATAATAAGTGTAGTTAACTGGGATGCAATCCCTTTGCTCTGCCAGATACTGTAAAAGCACATCACTTAAGATACACCATTATGAATGAACCATAATGATTTTACGGTCTTGTTTAACTTATTCTCTACCTTAGTCTTGAACGCTCTTGATTAAAGCAAGAGACTAAGACTTGTAGTGAACTAGATAAACATATCCAAATCTTAAATGATTACAACATCGATGCCTGTTAAGGCAACTGCGGAAGTAGACTCAAACCACAAACCAGAGCAAACACGAAATAACCTATAGAGATACAATCGCCTATTAAAAGGCCTGGTCACCATCTTATACCTCCAAGTAGTTGTCATAAGTACCATTCTTAGGAATACCTGGATTGAATCCATAATTCCATGAATTACTTAAAACTACTTAGACTGATGTAACCTATCTCTATAGAGATTCTTTAAATTATACCTTAGAACACTGACAGTTTATGTAATAAAGTAATGAAGAGACAATCATCTATAATAGAAAACACTGTTATTCATGCATGATAGAAAAAACTCTATCTGAATAACTGATAATCCATGACAATAGATGAAAATTGTTTATCAAAACAAAACTAATATCTCTTCAAAAGATCTTGAATTAAAACAGAGTTTTAACATAAACTTAAAGTAAAATCTCCATCAGCTGAAGTAGCAACTTCCAGCATCAATCTTGGAGATGGTAATCCCGCCATCTTCAAGCCTTAAGCTTGATTCTCTGCAAAGTGTAGCAAACACGATTAGTGACCTCAGTTACCACTACCCACTAAGGAGTATAAAACTGATACTAAACATGTTTCAACAAGCAATGCAAAAGATGACGTACCTTGTCCCTTAGTTATCAAACTTGGACAATTTACTTTCCAGTGTCCCTTCTTGCCACACTTGAAACATTTGTCCTTCTTGTTATCTTTTTTTTCTTTGTTCTCTCCTTTACCATTCTTCTTCTTCATGTCATCACGACACGATTTAGAAAAACTTTTAGCAAGAGATCTGGAATGAACTGATAAGGCAAGACTACTCCCACTGCTTCCTTCATTCCTCTTTTCTTTGACATCACTCTTTTGACTCGGAAGCAAATCAGAGTGACTCACAGAAAAGAATGAAGAAGCTTTTGTTGATACAAGATCCTTGAGCACACTGTGAACAGTATACTCACTCTTGTTTTTCTCAATAGAAATTCTGAAGTCATCAAATGACTTCGGTAACGTATTGAGTATCAAGTCAATTTTGACATCATTGTCAATTTGACCACCCATTAATGTGTACTCATCTATGAGCTGGATGAGTGATTCCACATGTTCACGTACCGAGCAATTCTGACCCATTTTCTGTCTTACAATACGCTTGATAAGACTGGATCTAGCATGTCCATCGAGTCCGCCATATGCTACGTCAAGACGTCGCATAATGTCACGCGCAAGCCATACATCACTATAACGAGGACGCAGTGCATCTGACATACCAGCCAAGATATATTGTCTGCCCATGCCATTCGACCACATCCACATGTGATACTGTGCACGCTCCACATTGGAAGATGTATGAGTCGGCGAACTCGGACAGGGAGTTTGCAGAACAAACAAATGTCCAAATGAATCCAAGAGCTTGACAATGTCACTTTTCCATTCAGGAAAATTCGGACCAGTCAATGAATTGTGAACGATTGAATTGATGAGCGATGAAATAATAGACATGTCTGAAAACAAATAAGCGAATTAAAGTAAGCACATACTACGAACAATTGAAACAAATATGCATAGAACCTTTAGATAAAACAATGCAATTTGCTTCCTCCAATTGCCCAAGCTAATTTACTGCAAGCTGCTTCAGCAGACGTTTACAGCAAACGCTCAACCAGACCAAAATAGGTCCTTTAATTTCTCTCCATGCCAGGTATCCGCCGACAAAAGAAATTAATATTGGAGATCTTTAGACCATGTTCACCTATCCGGAGCAGGGACATCATTCATGAGTTATACTCCAGGCAACATCTAAGCCAGTTTAACCACAATCCTAACTCCGGATATTAAAAGGCGATTCAACATACGTACTCGACCCATGCGTCCTGCCCTTAACATCCTTTGTTATCTCATTTAGTTTAATCCTAGAGACCAGTGAAAGTTGTCTCAATGCAAGCCGCTTCAGCAGACGTTTGCTTAGAGGCTCCCACTTCTCATCTTAAACTAAATGTTTTATTTAGAAACCTCATCGCATTAGAACTTGTAATTTATTTCTAACGCAAGCTGCTTCAGCAGACGTTTACGCTTCGGAATGCCTTACTTCTAATGAGAGGCCGTATTTGTGGAGGTCTAAAGATTTTAGTTTGAAAAGAACCAAAATCCAGCTTAGTAATTTTATTTCTAAAGGTTTCATGCGCACACATTATTTTATGTTCCCATAAATTATGTCACACCCAAAATTCCATCATAAATTAATATGATCCCGGAATTTATAGACATAATTTAAAACATAAAATAAATCACATAAGACATGCTCAAAATTAAAATTGCAACATGCTTATAACTGTAAATAATTAAAGCAAATAATCATGCTTCCTATTATTTACTAGTGCGCAAATAATAAATCACATCAGTACGAGAAATAATTAAATAAACAAATAAAATTTCTCGTGGCCCCTCAGATGCGATTACAACTGAAAATAAATTAAATCTAACTATTACAAGATTTAACAGCATTTGGGCTTCAAATTAGGGTTTCTGGCCCAAACAGCAGCCAAACCCTAATTTTCAGGACAGCGGGCCGCCTCCGGGCTGAGAAGCCCGATTTCCAGCCCGGGCTTGGAAACCCTAGGGTTTTGCAAACCCTAGCAACTAGGAAAACCCTAGCCGCCAGCCCTCCACCAAGCCGCCGCCAGCCGCCTTTCCGGCCACCGCCCGCGGCCGGACACCCAGCCCCAGCCGTCGCCTGCGACGCCAAACCCAGCAGCCAGCGCCAGTCACCGGCGTAGGCCACCATCGGCGGCCGACGCTGCAACAGCAGCAGCACACACCACGCCCCAGTCCAGCCGTGCGCGCTCTCTCCACCGTGCGCAACCACCACCGCCGTCGTCTTCTTCTTCCCCGGCCTTATCGCCGTTTTCTGGAGTGAAACGCGACAGGGAGAGAGAAGGGGAGGCGGGCGCGGCCCAGCCACGGGGAAGAGCCCCCGCCGCCGCCACCCGCAGGCCGCACGCTAGCAGCCGCCCGTTGACCCCCGGCCAGTCGCTGCGACTTCGCGCACAGAGGGGCCACGCCACTCCAAACAGTGCACCACCATCGCGATGCCAGGGAGCTCGCCGGCCTTATTCCTCTCGCCGGGAAGCACACGCGCAGCAGCACGAGCGCGGCCTAGCCGCGGGGAGGAATCCCCGCCACCGCCACTCGCTGCAACGCCGCCCGTCGACGCCTGAGGCCGGACCTGGAGCTCGCCGTTTGCGTGGACTCGCCGGAAAATGCGCACAGCAGCCAAGGAAACTGGGCGCGGCCCAGGCACAGTTGATCTTGCCTGCTGCCGCCACCCATGCTGCTGCCGCCCGACGCCGTCACTGCCGGCGGTGGGTGAAGGGGCTGAACCCTAATCCATGTCGTCTTCTACGTTCTTCGTTCTTCGTTTCTCGTTCTTTCGGATCTCAATTTACAGATTTGAATAATAACAAAAATACAAAAAATAGATCTACAATCTATTACAACTTTTTGCCTATCAAATCTAACCACGGACTTTCTCGTGGTGAAAAAACAGATCCAAAATCGAGAAGGCCACGAGAACAAAAACATCCACGACAATTAAAATCCATGAACATACATATTTATTTAATTTTAATCTATCCAAGATAGAGCCTAAGAACATGAACCTCGCTCTGATACCAATTGTAGGGTTTGAGTCTACGATGGACAACACGAGTTGCCATTATGAATTTCTTGACAAGGATCGTTCTTAGGATACCAGGAATAAATTTCAATTAAATAAACCATGCGATCTTATGCATGCTCCTACAAAATTAATTGCACAGGATGGATCTAGAGAATACCTGATTTCACCGTTTGATCTACAGATCTAGATCGGAGAATAACAACGATGAAATAGATCTGGGACGCCGGCGTGGACGGTTGTTCCTACAGATCTGATCTTCTGATCTGTTCCCTTGCTCCTTGGAAATCTGGTGAGGATTATCTACCAAGTTGAATCCGAGATCTGGAGAAATCGATCAAGTTCCTCCCACCGGATTAGCCGCCGCCGTTCTCTCTCAATTATACTGAAAAACCCTAGTTTTCACAACCACTATATGATCTGATAGAGAGAAGGCCTTATATAGTATTAGGGTTTTGAGAAACCCTAACCCTAATGGGCTTGAGCAGTTCATGGGCCAGACCAGGGATCAGATGCAAATAATAAAGTGGGCCCTCTTTATTAATTAATCCTTCCTTGTTCAACCCAGAACATAATTAATTAATAAAACATTGTTTTAACCTTCACCACGGTAACAATGCTGACTCGCCCCTTTATTACCACGTTATTAGGAACGGGTTGCACCAAACTAACATGATCCACATATTTAAGGCTTTAGACATTCATTAATTAATTTGGCCTATGACAATTAGCCACAATTAATTAATCTCTTATTTCCTGAGTAATACCACTCACTCCTTTTCACTTATGCCTGAATTAAATAATTCAACCTGCAGGGTTTAGCATAATGAACCTCGTGAGCTCCTCAGGGAATGTCACCATCCTGAAACGGATATGCTTACCTAAACGTCCAGACTAAGCAGGCCACACACAAATTGCCAACACCCAAAATACGGGTATAAGAGTACATGTAAGACTCGCCACCATGGTAAATCAAAGTGTGGTCAATCTGCGTGTGCCCCTTATCCTTCAGTTAGGTTTAAGATCATAGGAAGTATGTTAGGGATCTGGCTCATTCATTTGTCAATGAGAATGGCACATCCCACTGTTGATCCCATCAATACATAACCATGTACCGACACATCAAGTAGCTAGGATAAGCCCACTTACGAACCGATGTGCCGCAGCTTAGACCGACAGCCTATCCAGGGACCGTCTCAGCTGTGATACTGTTTATATCTCACTAGGTCAAACGATTCATATGATCCTCTGTGATCTCCTACACACCATATGATCATCCCTATAGGCGAGATAATAGGATATTATGGTTCGTTGTATGTTTGTTCTATCAGACAGCGAGTATTGTTGCGGCAACATATATGAAGACCAGTGTATAAAACACTTAATCACATATGCTTTCAGTATATAATCCCAACACCTCTTACGTTAGTCGACACATATTTGATTTTTTTTGTTTTTGTCTGTTTTCTCAGGTCTTGCATGAACACGAGGGCTTAAGGGAAACCACTTGAAGTCTTTGATCCAGAAATCGAGGCCACAGTCTGAAGAAGGAAAAACAAGGAAAAACAAAGCACAATCACTGAGATGGATCCACCGCACAATCGAATGAGGAAGATGACCATGAGATGCCACCTCTGGAGGACCCGGACACTCAAATAACAACAAGGAATGCCCTACTGCTGGTCCAAGAGATGAATCAGATGCGAGAAATGGTCAAGCAACTGATGGTGGAAAGGGAAGCAAAGAGAGCTGAGGCTGCAAGGGGAGACAGAGAAAGAGAGCAAGAAAGGCTGCGCCGAGAGGACTCCGATGATGAGGATCCTAATGCCATGACAAGGAAGTACATACTGTAGCCCGATAATGAGGGATTTGTTATTGGTATCAATGCTAATAACTTTGAACTCAAAACCATGTTGATTCAGATGGTTCAACAGAACCAATTTGGTGGCCGAGCAGTGGAGGACCCATACACTCACCTCCGAATGTTCGTGGAGGTGTGTGAGACCATCAAGCAGAATGGAGTCAGCCAGGATATGATCCGTCTGTGCTTGTTCCCCTTCTCACTTCGGGATCAGGCTCGGACGTGGTTTACAGCTCTAGATTGCAGCAGCATCACACTTAGGCCGACCTTCGAGCAGAGTTCTTTGGCACTTTCTTCCCACCTTCTATTATCATTCAGAAGAAATTGGAGATTCTGTAGTTCCATCAAAGGATGGATGAGTCCTTGTTCGAGGCATGGAGCAGGTTTAATGAGTTGTTGAGGAGTTGTCCCGGCTATGGAGTCGACACTAAAGAGCAGACCCACATCTTCTATAGGGGGATGAATGAGAAAACCCAAGAATCGGTGGGCAATGTAGCCGGAGGTTCTTTGATGTGCCAAGTCACCTAAAAAAGCCCTTAAGCTATTTAAGAAGATGGCCTTGCATACTCAACAATGGGCAAATCCGAGAAAGCCTCAAGTCAAGACAATTGAGAAGAAGGAACCGGATGATACTCTCAAGAAGGAGATTGAAAAGCTCAAGGGGGATATGGAGAAACTAACCTCTAATGTTTCTGTTGTTACTGCTGCACAGGTTGAACCCATTGCCAATATCAATTTCATGAGCTGAGGAGGATATCAGAATCAATTTCAGAATCAATATCATAATCAACAACAGGTGGAGGCTATCAGTATTACCATCCAAAGCAGCATGCTGGCTTCTCTTATGCTAATCCGTCAGGTGGATAATTTCCCCCACCTGGTGCAGGATGGAGAAATCACTGAAAAGAAGAAGGAGAGTTTGGATGAGGTGTTGGCCAAGTACATTAAAGCCTCGAATTATCGAGTTGGGAAAATAGAGCAAGAAGTGGTTGGAGTGCACACAAAGATTGATCGAGTTGGCAAACATGTGATGATTGAAACTCAGGTCAGCCAAATTGCTAGCACCATTGGAATCCAACACAAGCAAGGACAACTTCCGGGTACTACTGAGGTGAATTCGAAGAATAAAAAAGAGTGCAAAGCATTTACTTTGAGGCCCGGCTGATCGCAGAATTATTTTACTTGCGACTTAGCAAAGCCAATAATAAAGCGACATATAAATTATCGAATCCCATGGGGAAGAAATAACGAAAAATCTTAAATACTAAAACATAGGTTCTCGAAACACTGGTTAGGAAAGAAAATAAACTTTGGGTTTTGTTTCAACTGGTTTTGCAAATTAAAATTAAACAGGAAAATAAAAGACTTTTGATGAAGGGTTATGAGAAGTACAGATTCCAGGGATATCTACCTATCAAGTATGACATGTATGAATGAATTGATTGATTAATTCCCAATTTAATTCCTCTTCGTAGTGAAACATCATAAAAGTATTATGAACTTCTTTGTTGGACAATTCATATAGTAGATTAGTCAATTACCTATCTCCGCTCGGTCTCAAGATAAATTAACTAACTCCAAAAATCAACAGATTTATTTCTATAATCTATCTCCTTCTGCTCAGACAAGAAATCAAATTACATTGTGAAAACTCTTTCCATTGAAAACTATTATAGTTACGTCTCAAGTTCTCAACTAATTAATCCTATGATGTGGCAAGCAAACTCAAAATTATGAATAAGCACAAATTTCACAAACTACGATGGGAAAGGGAAAATAATTCAATTAATCAAACATGCATACATTGATAGTTCGAAACCCTAGAATCTGAGAAGGGATTTAGTTACACATATTCATGAATAGAATCATCAGAGATAAAGAAAAACATGAATTGCATAAAACTTGGGTGTAGATGTCTTCCCACAAAAACCTGTCTTCAAACATAAAACCTAAAAAGCTCTTGGAAATCTATAAAATCTTCAACTCTAAATTCTCCTAATTGCTCTACTGATTTCCACACCCAATTTTCGAATTTTACATGGCCTTTTATAGTAGTGATAGATGTATCAAACAGTATCTAGGATTAGATATGTTTCTATCTTCAAATCAGGAGCATATCAGGAAAACCCGTCGCCGCGTCGATTGATGGCCTTGAAGGACCCGCATCGATCTCCCTTTAATTCTCTTCGTCGATCTTCCTTCGAATGTCTGCATCGATAGACGTGCCCTGTGCGTCGATCGACGTAGACCTGGAACTGCGAGCAATTTCTGATTTTTCTCTATTTTCGACTAAAAACTTGCATAATTCACCAATCACAACATTACGAGCACAAAAGCCAATTCATGCACAAAAAGATACGTAAAGCAATCTAAACATCACCCCATTAGTCAAAGAACAACGAGATAAGTTGGTAAAAATGCTAACTTATCAACTCCCCCAAACTTAAACCATTGATCGTCCTTGATCAATTCGCAGACAATAAATCAAATCAAATGCAGATACAAGTGTGCAATGCCTCACAAGCTTCTTTTGCAATCTAAGTATCACTTATTCATATAAATCATGTAATCCAAACAAATTCTCATTGTTAAATTATTGAGGAGGAACCTCACCGGGCAGTGCTTGCACTCATCGCTCAAGAAGCAAAGGGTTTGTGTTTCACTCACTCAAGGTTTTAGTTCACCTCTCCATAAGTTTGACAAATTTCTCATCTCTCCACTGCTTGTTAGTGTGGCTTTTCAGGGAATCAGAAAGGTCTTATTTTGGTTGTAATGTGGCTTACCTAAAAGGTGGGATATATTTGGCTAAGTGACTCAAAATATTGCAATTAAACCCATAGACCCAAGCATATTATAACCACATAATTTTTTTCTCTTCCTTTGCACAATCTTGTTTTTTTTTTCTTATAATTTTTTAGGGTTCCTTAGAACTTGTTCAACTTTCGTGAACTAACAAACATATGAATTCTTTTCTCGTTCTTCTCTTTTTTTTTTCTTTCACAAATGTTCACCTCTCTTTTTTTTTTCTTAATTTACCCATGGAAATCCTTATTTTTGCACATGGCCTCACATCACAATCCCACAATTCACACATTCCAATAAATCAATTTATTCATCAACCTTTCTAATCAAAGAAAATTTATTCAAGGCTCAAAGGGGTTACAAGTGGAAATTAAAGGTTAGTGTATGGGAGATGGGCTTCGAAAGAAAATGCCTAAAATCATTTTCACCCTATTACCACACTTAATGCAACCTCAAGAGAGAAATTTGTCAAATTCTAGGAAGTAAGTCTAAAAACCTTGTCACTCATCAAACGAAAAGAAATGCTCAAATTTTTACACAGGGTTAAAATTTTGTTACTCCTCAATAATTACCCAACTTTGAACAGTTATCATGCAAGGATTTATATTTCAAAGATCAACTCGTCAAGCAAAACAGCTCCTATCATCGGCTACTCTATCACACAGATTTTCATTCTCAATTAGCAAATATCTCAATTATCAATCAACAATTCTCATTCAAGGAAAGACAAGTCATAATTCTCAACACCAACATAATCAAAAGTAGTTCCGACTGTCCTATGTTCAAAAGCTCCTAAAACAATTTTCAAGACTATCCAATTCAAAACTAGTACCACAAATCAAGAGTTCAAAATACTAATTTGAGTGAAAAGCCTTGCAGAGAGCAATTGTACACATTGAAGCGAAAGAACAAGGATGGTGATGGTTCAGAAAAAACAAAAATGAAAACAAATAAAATAAAATAAAATAAAATAAAGTAGTAAATAAAAAAAATACAAACGTTTCCCTTTTCCGATCCTCATCCCCCAAACTTGTTTCACTCTAAGGAGTGGACAAGTTTGCAAGTTAGATGGGAAAAGTGAAACAGTACCTCATTCCTCCTCCGGAGGATCCTCCATAACCACATTGGTGGATGGCCAAACGGGAAGTCCCCGACGGAGATCTTGGCGCTCACGCTGGCGGTGGAGGTAGACGGAGTCGGGCTGAGTGTTCAGAAGGAGGCGCTGCATCTGACTATCGAGGGTGTTGAGAGCCTCGTGGTCATATGCTGGCGAAACTCGGCCTGCCGGGTGTGCTCTGCTGCATGCAAAGCAGCCTGCTGCTGCATGAACTGGTATATCGTCGCCAAATCCATCCCAAAAGAAGAAGACCCTCCCACAAAATGGCTGGACGAGGCTCCCCCGATCCTGCCTGGAATCTCCTCTGCGCCCCCATCGTGCTCCTCATCCTCGGGCTCCTCGTCCTCGGTGTCCTCTGCTGGGGATTGTTGGTCCGGTTGTGTCTGCGGTCTATGAAGGAGTCTGGAGGTGCCGGGTCCTCCATGGGATCCAACCATCAGCCTTATGTGGGCGGGTGTACTCATCAACCAGTTATCACAGAAGTGATAATCGGTGACGCGCGTGAGTGCCCTCTGCGGAAGTGGAAATTTGTCCCCGTTGGACATCCTCAAAGACCAGCATCAGCATCCGAACTAGGTGCGAGGTGCTGAGTCCTTAGCTGTCCTCAAGCACCTCAATGTCGGCCAAGTCGATCCCCACATACTCCGCAATCGGGGTAATCAATCCCCCGCTCCAAATGTTGCCCTTTAAGGCTTTGACTTGGTGCCTTCAGTGGTCCATGATCAACGCCGTGAGGCTGAACTCCTCTCCTGTCAGCATGCAGTAGATGGCGTAGAGCTCCCCCACTCTCACTTTGGCGCTCTCATGCCGGCCAGTGATAGACACCCCCATGCACCACTGAAGATAACGGAACACGAGGTTGTCGATGGAGGATGCCTTCATGTTTCCCGAATCAAACTCTCGCACATCCTTCTTTGCCTCGACTGCAATTTGGCTCCAAAACCCGGCCATGTCAAAATTCGGTGGAAGAAAACCGAGGTCAGTTTTTGGGACACCCCAAATTTCCTCAAGCTAGTCCCTCGACAGCTCGTAATGCTCGTTCAAAAGTTGGAAGGAGATGGTGGTCGGCTCAGACTCCGGTTGAACATCGTAGACATGGAGCGATGCCAAAAACTCCAACACAAGCAATGGGTAAGTCGGCCACCGCTTGGTCATCCATGATTCCCATTTGGCTCTCTCCAACAGGGTCGCCACATCTCCTCTAATACCCAACATGTTCATCATTTCTGTGCACGGGTACAGAGTCTGGCGGACAGTGAAATCTGAGCTAGAGAATTTCCTTAACCTCTTTTCGGTTGCCTTGTTGGCGAAAGTTGGGCGGAATGCCATTTTTGTCTGCAAGGATAGTAGGAAAAATTGTCAATATGTATCCACAGTACTTCACCCAAAATTTCCAACTTCAACAAAAAAATATTTGCAATTAACCTCTAAATGTATCTACCCAAGCGAAATTGATTCAACGTTCATGCAATTAACACCCAAACCTGGCCTAATACATTCTCAATCGAAGGAATTTCACCTCAAAATAGCAAGAAATAGAAAATCACACCCAAGTGGAATTACCCCCAAACAAGCTAGAATCGTATTCAACCAATCCTAGTGCTACACATTCACAAATAGCAAGTATATCGACTAGAACTACCACCCATATCGATTAATTAGGAAGAGTTGCAACGAAATTGACAAAATAGCAAGAATTTGAAACTAGGACTCCAAGGTCCAAATTAAGCAAAATCATGCTCAAATCATCCAAAACACATGAAATAATCAAAGAGAAAGGATCTAGGATACGTACCTTTGATTGTAGCGATGAGTTACAAGAGAAATTTTTCGAAGTTGGGTGTTTGGGGAGGAGAGAGCGACGTGCGTGTTTTGTGGTGAGAAATGAGGAAAAACTGGGTTTTCAACCCGTCTATTCGCGCCTCTGAACACCCCGCGTCGATCGATGCTAGTTCTGCATAGATCGATGAGGTCAAGAAACTCGCATCGATCGACGTTGGTTCCGTGTCGATCGACGTGGGCCAGAAACTCCCGTCGATCGACGTAGACCTGAACAGAGCACTGACTCAAAAAATTACTGAAAAACGATCCTAAGTCCTATTTACTTGACTTGACTGAATTAAAATAATAGAAGTAAGACAAAACAGTAAACTGTTGGGTTACCTCCCTACCAGTGCTTGGTTTTATGTCGCTAGCTCGACAATACCTGTACTCTTATGGCCGATTCAAGTAGTACTTCTCCACCGCTCCGATTTGAAGTGGGGTATAGTACAGTTTGAGGTTCTGGCCATTGATTTTGAAAATCTTTCCATCTTGACCAGCCAATTCGACTACACCATTAAGAAATTGACAGACCACGGTGTATGGTCCAGCCCACTTTGACTACAACTTTCCGGGCATGAAGCGGAGACGGGATTTGAAGAGGAGAACTTTGTCACCTGATTGAAAAACATGTGAGCGAATCCCCTTGTCGTGGAATCTCTTCGCCCGCTTCTTGTATATGACATTGTTCTCGTAAGATTCATCCCGAAAGTCTTCCAACTCATTCAATGCCATGGCGCGATCTTCTGCAACCGTCTTCCAATCCAGATTCAGCTCTTTCACTGCTCACCAAGCCTTGTGCTCCATCTCAACGGGGAGGTGACATGACTTTCCAAAAATTAGCTGATATGGTGACGTCCCAATGGGTGTTTTGTAGGCGGTGCGGTATGCCCAAAGTGCATCGTCAAGTATTGCTGCTCAATCTTTTCGTTGCTTTACCGCCTTCTCCGTCAGCCCGTTCCCTTGAGGATGATATGGGGTGGTAACGTGGTGCTTGACTCCGTACCTAGCAAGAAGAAAGGCAAGCCATTTGTTACAAAAGTGTGATCCCCCATCGCTTACCAAGGCTCTTGGCGTTCCAAATCTTGTCATGAGCTTCTGAAGGAACTTGATGACGACTTTGGAATCATTGGTGACTGTTCGAACAACTTCAACCCATCGCGACACATAATCCACCGCCAGTAGAATGTAAGAGAACCCTTGGGATGGCGGAAAAGGACCCATGAAGTCGATCCCCCATACGTCAAAGATTTCAACTTCAATCACCGGAGTCTGTGGCATCTCATCCCTCCGCGAAATGTTGCCGGTCCTCTGGCAATGATCACAGCTCGTAATCCACCCACGACAGATCTCATAGATGGAAGGCCAATAGAATCCGCTCGCTAGGATTTTGAATGCTGTCCGATTGGCTGAATGATAACCACCGCTAGGAGATGAATGGCAGGCTTTAAAAATTTGTTCCCACTCGGATTGAGGCACACAACGGCGAGTGACACCGTCAGTGCATCTACGCCAAAGGTAGGGATCCTCCCAATAGTAAAATCTGACATCATGCAGAAACTTCTTGTTTGCATACGGGGAAGAGTCCGGTGGAAGAACGCCGGCCACCAGATAATTGGCAAAATCCGCATACCATGGTGTTTTTGACTCGTACGTCTCCCTCAAATCCTTAATGGCATAGATCTGCTCATCGAGGAACATCTCTCGGATCTTCATCTGCTGATCATCCCCTTCGACTGGTGGCTCAAGTCGTGACAAGTGGTTTGCAATCACATTCTCACTTCCTTTTCTGTCCTTGATCTCCAAATCAAACTCTTGTAGCAACAGTATCCACCGGATCAATCTGGGCTTGGCATCTTTCTTCGCGAACAGGTATCTGATGGCTGCATGGTCGGTGTAGACAATCATCTTTGAACCTATCAAATAGGACTGAAACTTGTTAAATGCATACATGACCGCAAGCATGTCCTTTTCTGTGGTGGTATAGTTGCATTGAGCCGGATTCATGTTCTTGCAGGTGTAATGGATCACATGAAAGAGCCTTCCTTTCAGTTGCCCCAAGGCTGCCCCAACTGCATAGTCGCTGGCGTCGCACATCAGAATGAACGGCTCGCTCCAGTCCGGAGAAGTCAGCACCGGTGTTGTCACTAATGCCTTTTTCAGCTTTTCAAAAGCCTGCAGGCAGTCGTCGTTGAAGACAAATGACACATCCTTCTCCAACAAGTTGCATAAGGGTTGTGATATCTTTGAGAAGTCTTTGATGAATCTTATGTAGAATTCGGCATGACCAAGAAAACTTTTGACTGCTTTGACACTTGTCGGCGGTGGCATCTTTTCAATGGTTGTCACTTTGGCTTGGTCCATGATGCGGCTAAAAGTTCAATCAAATTAAACCTCGAACTACACAAGAATAATATTTGTCAAATCCAGGTTCTTCCCTGCTTCGCCCGCTAGAATACCGAGTTACTATAGCAAAGTCTTATAGCTAAGCATGATACAATCGTTGAGTAGTTTCTATCGATCTAAACATTCAATTCTAATCTATGCTAACAATATATGACTAACATGAGTTAAACCAACAAACATCAATTGTTCAATCCTTTCCCAATACGGTAAACCAAGACAATCAAATTCTCAAATTAGGAAGATAGGATGTTGAGATGAGTGTAGATGCAATCAAATTTGGTTAATCATTGATGCAAACATCATTTAATTCCTAGGAGATTGAGCAATCGACCCTACACTCGTTAACCCCTTGTCACGGCGAGCTAACGGATGATGATCTAAGACTTGCAAACCATCACGTTATTAAGCCCTAGACCACTCTAAATAGTTCGTCAATTATAGCCCTACGACCTAGCACCGCACATGGATTGGAACTAAAATCGTATGAATCTACACTATTCACGACGATTCCGCCCACGTATTGGCTGCAGCGTTCACATCAACTACCTCCGACGCTGGCTATTACCTACACCTAGGAGGTAAGGAACAAGTTCTAGTACAATTCAAGCTCTCAAAGGAAAGTAAACAAACAATTCTCAAACCAAATTCTCATGCATCCTTCCTTAAATCAACATCCAAAATGATTTAGAACATCATACCTTTCAATTGTACAAATACAAAGTTGAATTCAATTACATCCATGACAATTTGAAAAGTAGAGATTGGAATCTTCCCCAATTGGATTTGTATGCCTTGATCTACCACCTTGATTTTTCACTTCTCTTCCAAGGATTGTTGAATTAAGCTCTTAACTCCTCTAGAATTTGATGACTTTGTGATGGAAAATGAAATCTAGGGAAAATTCTAACTTCTCTCTTGAAAAATTGACAAAAGCCCTTCAAATAATTGCCTTTTTCCCTTTTATAGACAAGCAAACAGGGCCTCGGATCGCCCGGTCGAAGCTGGAAACCGCCACAAATCAGGAAAAACCGATTAGGCTCGGCCGGTCAAAACTGGCTCGGCCGAGCCTGCTCTCTGTTGGCCTGGCTCGGCCGGTCGAGCCCTCTGAACCCTTCTGAACCTTCGCTCGGCCGGTCCTGCTCCTGCTCGGCCGGTCGATCCCTCTGTAAGCCCCACTCGGCCGGTTCTACACCCGCTCGGCCGGTCGAACTCTCCAAACTCCAAACACATGCGATTTTCCTCCAAAACTCCACCAAAAATGCTCGTTTATGCCCAAAGCCTATCCTACACAAATCAAACACACAAAACACGAAAACACAACCAAAGTACGACAAAAACACATGATACGGGAGTAAAATAGCCACAAACAAGCATGCACACACATCGAAATATGGGTCATTTTACGCACGTATCAGTCCACTTCTAGTCCTTCAGCTAATACTCGATGTCCCAGCATGATTCCTTCTCGCACCATGAAGTGGCATTTCTCCCAATTGAGACATAGATTTGTCTCAGTGCATCTCTCAAGTACGGTAGCCAGATTCTACAAACAAACATCAAATGAGCAACCAAAAACTGAGAAATCATCCATAAATACCTCCTTGATATCTTCGATCAAGTCGTGGAAGATTGCCATCTTGCATCTTTGAAAGGTCGCCGGTGCAATGCACAATCCGAACAGCATCTTTCGGAAGGCGAACACTCCGTAAGGGCAGGTAAATGCCGTCTTGTGCTGAACTTCTGGCGCCACAACTATCTGGTTATACCCTGAGTAACTATCAAGAAAACAATAGAAAGGGTAACTGGATAATCTATCAAGCATCTAATCAATGAAAGGAAGAGAAAAATGATCCTTGCACGTGGCGGTGTTCAAGGCTCGACAGTCAATGCAAAATCACCATCCAATGATCGGTCTTGTCGCAACTTCCTCTCCATCGTCATTCTTTACTATCTGCATCCCCCCTTTCTTGGCTACTACTTGAGTAGGAATTACCCATTTGTTGTCGAAAATCGGATATATCATGCCATGGTCTAGGAGTTTGAGAACCTCCTTCTTTGCGGCTTCTTGCATGATAGGATTCAGCCGTCACTGTGCTTGTCTCTTCGGTCTGGCGTCCTCTTCAACGATGATCTTGTGCATGCAAAGCGAAGGGCTGATCCCTTTGATATCCCCCAAAGTCCATCCAATGGCCGACTTGTATTTTTGTATAACTCCCCCTGTGTAAGATAGGCAGAGACAATAATAGGGTAAGTGTCATTAGGACCCAGAAAAACGTACCTGAGGTGCGCCAGAAGCATCTTGAGTTCCAGAGTCGGTGAATCAGAGTTGGATGGCTGCTGTCCCAGGTCGGCGTCGATCGACATGGGCAAAACTGCTGCAATCTCTTTTCTATGTCGCGCTGTTTCTGTCGATGAGAACTCCATGTCTGACTTCCTTTGTGCATCGATCGACATGAAATTCACATTGATCGATGTGGACTTCGAGGCAGCATCGATCGATGAGCTGATGGCATCGATCGATGAGCTGATGGCATTGATCGTCGAGCTGATAGCATCGATCGACGTGGACAGTCCCCCATGCTTTTCTGGTTTGTTCCGGCAGTACCGGCTTGGTAGTTTCTCTCTCTTGTTTTCCTTTTCCCGAGTTATCTCCTTGAACACATCCAACTCCACGACCAGATCCAAAATCTCCTCATCTGCTTCTTTAGATTTGTCGATGAGAGCAGCGAGTGTCATAGGCAGTTTTCCAGAAAATCGGGCTCACTTTTGAGAGAGGCAAAGGGAGAAGATATCACAGGGTTGAAATAGTTGATCATGTGGCATTCTTCCTGGTAGCTCCCTTCATTGTGCTTCTGCATGGCCTTATAGATCGAGAATGTGACTGACTCGTTGTTGACCCAAAATGTTAGTTTGCCGTCTCGAATGTCAATCAACACCCCTCCGGTCTTCAAGAATGGTCTTCCCAGGATCAGGGGAATGTTCCGATCTTCTTCCATATCGAGCACCACAAAATCGATTGGGATAATGAAATCCTTTACCTTCACCAACATGTCTTCCACGATGCCTCTCGGGTAGGACACTAAACGATCAGCCATCTAAAGTGATATGGTTGTTGGCTTGATGTTTCCGGTCTCCAATCGCTTGAAGATAGACAGCGACATCAGATTGACTGATGCTCCAGAATCACAGTCCTCTTTTCCGAAGGTCTCCCCTTCGATTACGTAAGAGATCGTGAAGGAGCCCGGATCCTCTCTTTTGATCGACATCTTCTTTGAATTATGGCACTGCATTCTTCGAACAGGTTGACTGTCTCGTGCTCCAAGAAGGGTCTTTTCTGCGAGACCATGTCCTTCAGAAATTTGATGTATCCGGGCATCTCTCGTAGGGCTTCAACCAATGGGATATTGATATGCACCTTCTTCATATTTTCTAGGAAACGTGCATACCTCTCGTTCATCTTTGTTTTGGAAAACCGCTGTGGAAACGGCAAAGGAGGTTTTTTCAGTGGTGGACTGGGAGCTGGCATCGATCATCATGGATCAACGTTGATCGACGGGGCTTCGTCTATGATGACTTCTTCGACCTGCTCAGCTTCTTCATCCTCCTGAATATCTTTCCCTGACTGCTTTGGCCCTTCATACGATTTTCCCCCTCTCAGAGTTATGACATTCACTTGGTTCCTCTGATTCTGATTCTTGGGGTTAACCTGAGTGTTGCTCGGGAGTTGTCCCGGCTTGTGTTGAGCTCCGAGGGCATCAACAATCTGGATGACCTGGTTTTCTATAATCTGCACATGCTTTTGCACCTTATCAACTTTAGTGTTTACACCCGAGATTTCTTGATCCAATTTGGTCACTTTTTCAGTGGACCTTTGCATGAATTTAGCCAAAATCTCCTCGAGATTTGGCTTCTTCTTCTCCACTACTGCTCCATCGTGTATTGCAAATCCAGGCGGTGGCTGCTCCGCGGCTTGAGGGTTCGCGTAGGAAAATCCAGGGTGGTTCCTCGCGTGATTATGAGTGTAGGGCTAGTTGTGCTGTTGATTGTGTTGCTGATATCCTCCGCGGTAGTTATTTTGATAGCCACCCCTTTGGATAAAGTTTACATCGGCACAATCCCCCTCAGGTGGAGCTTGCACTGTCTCCACTGCAGCAACTGTTTTCTCCTACTTCAGTGCAGCGAAATCTTCCCTTAGCTTTTTCAGCTTGGTTGCCAAATCAGGTTGTTCAGAAACTTTCTCCACCACTTTCTCGACCGCTTTCACAGGCCGATGTCGACTTGAGGACCACCGTTGAGTGTTGTTGGCCATCTTTTGGAAGAATTCCATGACCTTCTTTCCGCTTTTCGTCATGATGGTGTCTCCCAATGTGGTGTCCACCAACTCAACGGTCTTCTCATTGAGTCCCTCGTAGAATGCTTAGCCTGTTCTCCTGGCGGAAAGCCATGTCCTGGGAAAGATCTCAGCAACTCCTTGAATTGCTCCCACGTCTCGTTGAAGCTCTCATCGGGTCTTGAGCGAATCTGATAATTTCCTTCCTTCTTTGTCTGATGACATTTGGAGGGAAGAAGTTTTCCAGGAATTCATTCCTTATCCATGTACTGATACTTCCCTTATCGAGTGCACTAAACAAATATTGTGCCTTATCCCTAAGAGAGAATGCGAACAGATGCATTCGGATGGCACTTTTACTAACCCCTCCGATCTTGATAGTGTTACAGAGCATAAGAAACTTATCCAGATGTGCATAAGGATCCTCAGTAGCTCTTCCTCCGAATTGATTTTGCTGCACCATCTGCACCAATCCGATTTTCAGCTCAAAGTTATTGGCGTTTATGCCAACTCTGAAGTCTGTCTCCTTGAATCGAGGTTTATATCGGTTCTGCATAGCCTCCTCTTCTTCCTCATCGTCAGATTCATCCAGGTGATCCTGGTCATCATCTTCTCCATTATCAGGGTTGTCGTCGAACAGTGGACGGCGACGGGGACGTCGATTATCCCTGTCAAGGTTCAACTGTAGGAGTTGGGCTCTCATCTTTTGGACTTCTTGGAGAAGCATAGCTTGTTCCTCTGCAGTTAGCATTGGTGGAGGTGGTTGATCAATTGGCGGTGGTACGTTCGGCTGCGCCTGCGGCACATGGTCTGGCGGCGGTACGTTGTCTGCCATTGTTTGATCGGTTGAACTTTTTTGGGCACGCTTATTCCTTCGGATCTTTCTACACTTGGCTTCAATGTTCGGGTGATAATAGAGCGGGTCATTTCCTTTAGCTCTCGTACTCATGCACTACCTGGACAACAAATGAGGTAGTGAGGTAAACGGAAAATAAACCGAAACAAGCTGAATTTGAAAAATTAAAATTCTGAAAAAAAAACAAGACGACATCGATCGACGGAGAATTCTCGTTGATCGATGCAGACACAATTACTGCGTCGATCGACGCAACACTTACGTCGATCGACATAAACAATGAAAACTCACAAAAATTCAAATAAAGGTACGAAAATTACAACCTAAATCAGTATTTCAATCACAGAATTAATAGTAAGATTATTTCTATTCTTTACTCGGCAACGGCGCCAAAATTTGATCGCAGAATTATTTTACTAGCGACTTAGCGAAGCTAATAATAAAGTGGCAAATAAATTATCGAATCCCATGGGGAAGAAATAACGAAAAATCTTAAATGCTAAAACATAGGTTCTCAAAACACTGGTTAGGAAAGAAAATAAACTTTGGGTTTTGTTTCAACTGGTTTTGCAAATTAAAATTAAACAGGAAAATAAAAGACTTTTGATGAAGGGTTATGAGAAGTACAGATTCCAGGGATATCTACCTATCAAGTATGACATGTATGAATTAATTGATTGATTAATTCCCAATTTAATTCCTTTTCGTAGTGAAACATCAGAAAAGTATTATGAACTTCTTTGTTGGACAATTCATATAGTAGATTAGTCAATTACCTATCTCCGCTCGGTCTCAAGATAAATTAACTAACTCCAAAAATCAACAGATTTATTCCTATAATCTATCTCCTTCTGCTCAGACAGGAAATCAAATTACATTGTGAAAACTCTTTCCATTGAAAACTACTACAGCTACATCTCAAGTTCTCAACTAATTAATCTTAAGATGTGGCAAGCAAACTCAAAATTATGAATAAGCATAGATTTCACAAACTACGATGGGAAAGGGAAAATAATTCAATTAATCAAACATGCATACATTGATAGTTCGAAACCCTAGAAACTGAGAAGGGATTTAGTTACATGATAAGTTAGTATTTTTACCAACTTATCCAGTTGTTCTTTGACTGATTGAGTGATGTTCAAATTGTTTTTAGTGTCTTTTTCGTGCATGGATTGGCTTTTGTGCTCGTAATATCGTGTTTGATGAATCATGCAGGTTTTTAGTCGAAAATAGGGAAGAATCGGAAAAGTGCTCGAAGGTCTACGTCGATCCACGCCAGGGCACATCGATCGACGCCAGGGCACGTCGATCGATGCAAATATCAGGGTGGAGCAATCGACGAAGAGGAAGGAGAGATCGACGTGAGGAAACAAAGCCACGTCGATTGATGCAATGTGTGCATCGATCGACGAGGGTGTTCCAAGGGCATCGATCGACGTTGATCTCCCACGATCGACGCGACTGCGGGATTTCCTAATCTGAACCTGATTTGAAGATAGAGCCATATCTAATCCTAGATGCTTTTTGATACATCTTTCATTATTATAAATAGCCATGTAAAATTCGAATTTAAGTTTGGAAATCAGTAGAGCAATTAAGAGATTTTAGAGTTGAAGAATTTAGAAGATTTCCAAGAGTTTTTAGAGTTTATGTTTGAAGACAGAATTTTGTGGGAAGACATTCAGACCCAAGTTTTTATGCAATTCTGGTTTTACTTTTCTATGATGAATATTACTATGAATATGTGTAACTAACTTCCTTCTCAGATTCTAGGGTTTCGAACTATCAATGTATGCATGTTTGATTAATTGAATTATTTTCCCTTTTCCTTCGTAGTTTGTGAAATCTGTGTTTATTCATAATCTTGAGTTTGCTGGCCACATCTTAGGATTAATTAGTTGATTACTTGAAACGTAACTATAATGGTTTTCAATGGAAAGAGATTTTCACAATATAATTTGATTTCTCGTCGTAACTGAAGGAGATAAGTTATAGGAATAGATCCGTAGAATTTTGGAGTTAATTAATTAATCTTGAGACCGAGCGGAGATAGGTAATTAATTAATCTACTTTATGAATTGTCCAACAAAGAAGGTCATAATACTTTTCTGATGTTTCCAGACCTGGGACCTAATGCAAATAATAAAGTGGGCCTATAAATTAATTAATTACCATGTCCACAACCCAGGACACAATTAATTAATTAATATTAATTCTTTTTCACCACAGAATTAATACTGACCTACCCCTTTATTACCACGTTGTGAGAACGGGTTGCATTAATTGAGAATCCCCATATTTAAGGTTACCGGACATCCATTAATTAATCGGAGCCTCAGACAAGCTCTAACTACAATTAATTAATATCTTATAATT